>WURV02171137.1:0-14300 GCA_011762755.2 Epimenia babai | reverse complement strand
TAGCGACTACGACGCTCTGGTTTAACAACTTCTTCATTGGCAAATACGGGGAAGTCATCCGTATTAGTCGCTTCAGGGCGCACCACTGAATAATGAAGGATATGACCTTCTACATTGACCGAGTAGTCTGCAACAATAGGACGCTCTACATCACCGAGTAATCCGGGATGCACCCAAGGGAAATGTCCAAAATCAGTGAAATTTTCTACTTGCCGTGAAGCATCGCTATGCCAGTCAAAAGGACCCGTCATAACAAGTTTCCACGTATCCATTTCAAATTCTGGAATTTCGGGCAAATCGTAACGTGTCTCGTCACGAAGCACAGCCCATATCAACCCATAACGTTCAACCGATTTATAGGTTTTGACTCTCGCCTTTGTGGGAATAGTAGCACTTTCCTTTTGAGGGATTAAAGTACATTTTCCAGAGGTCTCATAACGCCAGCCATGATAAGGGCAAACAATTTCGTTATCGGTTGTCCATCCAAGCGATAAAGCAGTCCCACGATGAATGCACAAATCTTGCATGACATGGGCACTGCCGTCTGCGGTACGCCAAACAACCAGATTCTCACCAAGTAACTTAGTCGCTCTAGGTTTATCGGTTACTTCATGACTATAAGCTACTGGATGCCAACACGAAAATATATTTTCGGGAAAAGATTTCACTTTACACCTCTTTTTATTAACAATTTAATTTGCAAACACATTGCGTAAAAAGGCGTGAATCGCTACTGCGGCTAACCGTGCTGTGCGCCCATCACTATCATATTTAGGATTCACTTCTGTGATCTCCAAGATACGGGAGCGTCTATCACCACCAGCGATTCCGGCAATCAAGCAGAATTCTTCAGCAGTTAACCCAACTGGATTAACCGCACTTACCCCCGGAGCATCGCTTGCCCGCACAGAGTCCATATCCAAACCCCAAAAAATCGCATCGACATCTTGATGATCGAGAACGCCATATAAAACTTTGTTGATTCCCTGTGCCCGTAAGCGATGCAAGCCAAATAGGTTCACACCGATATCTTTGAGGTAATTCTTATAGATAGTCGAATTACAAAATGGTTGATAAGCCAGTTCATAAAAATTCTTAGGTTTGATATAGCCATCATCCAACAATTGACGATAAGGCGTACCACTATTGCGCGGTTCACTTTTGCGCACATCAAAATGAGCATCAACATTAAACGCAAGAATGTGATCAAACACGATGGAGAGGGCAGAGCAATCAGGATAAGACATATCATTCCCGCCACCCAATATAATTACCCGCTTACCATCTAGTAGAATTTGACGAACAATCTGTTGATGCAGATCATGTGTTTTTTCAAGCGTGGATTGAATACGGGTATCACCTAAGTCAAATATAGTGGTCGCACCATCAGGTACAATCAATTTATAGAGTTCACGCCGGATCGCATCTGGTGCATCCTTTGCGCCAATACGTCCTTTGTTACGTTTCACGCCCTCATCTTGTGGACACCCTAAAATAACAACACTTGCATCACGATAGGTTTCACGAAATGTCGTTACGAATTCGCCTAAGCGTGGATCATAGGGATCATCACGCCTATAAAATAATTTTTCGTCGGGTCGTTTGGTCTGTTCAAATATATCTACATTCATAATCTTTTTCGCTGTTCGCATAAATTCAAAGGTTTGCTATGTATCTATCGACGTTAACCGACTCATTTGCCATTCTAACACGCGCTCAGGTGTCAAGTTATCCAATTGTAGATACCATTTAGCGACATTAAGCAGAACGTCTTGCGGGAGCAAGCCAATTAGTTCACTCTTTTCGACCATCACGCCGTAACGTTGCGCCTCACGTCGTACCATCTCAACAGCATGATGAACAGGCGTTTGTGTGAAATCGGTCAAATTCATCGAGACTTGCGCTTTACCATCGACCAGCAAGCCGAGTGCCTTCACATAGCGTAATCCACCCGATGAACCCCGTACAGCCTGTGCAATTTTACGTGCAATGTCTACATTATCGGTGTTGAGGTACATATTATAAGCAACCAGAAATCCACGCGCACCTATCGCCGTCGCACCAGCTTTCCCAATTTGAGGTGCCCCATAATCCGGTGTATGTTTTTCATCAAGGGCAATCGCATCTTTAAGCCCTTCATAGCCCCCGCGCCGAATATCTGCCAAATTAACGCGATCGGCACGAGTCGCCGCCTCACCATACAAATCAACCGGAATATTAAGTTCATTACCGACACGTTTGGCTAAATTGTGTGCCATTTTTGCACAATCTCGCATGGTCATATTTTCAAGCGGGATAAATGGCACAACGTCCGTCGCCCCAATACGAGGATGTTGCCCACTGTGAACATCCATATCAATCAATTGTGAGGCGGTAGCAATTCCATTAAAAGCTGAGTTAATCACAGCGGTACGATCACCGACAAAGGTCACCACCGAGCGATTATGATCCCGATCACTCTCATAACCAAGCACCTCTGTGCCATCAACCGACGCGATAGAATCGACAATTTGATCGACCACATCTAAACGACGACCTTCTGAAAAATTTGCGACACACTCGACCAATGTTCGCATTAAACACCTTATCCTTCTTACAATTAGCGTATATATAGCTGATTCAATGGCAACTATATCCCTTTGCCAAGAAGATAGCAAAATAAGAATATTTTTAAGTAAATACGGATTTAAAAAGAATATTATATAAGTAAACAAACAAAATCAACAAATTAATACCAATAAAATTGTATTTTGACAGAACATCAATCCGTTCTTATAATGAAGTATACACACGATTAACGAATAAGGTTGCGCCATGTCATCAGATACACAAACTCTGAGCAATAGTTTGCGTGCTTTCATGTCCGGTTTGATTGATTACGCTGGATTGTTTCCACCCGCAAGGTTGCCACTCGATGAAGCAATGACAAATTTCGCCACATATCGTCAAGAATCCAATCAATGGATGCTTTCGCGATTTATCATCCCAGCAAAACAATTAAATCAAATCAACACGGATATGCTCAAGACAACCTCCCGTGAAAATCCCTTTCGTTTTTCGATTTTGGGGCGTGGTGGCGCAACACTTAACGAGTTTTTGAGTAACTTACAAGCCGATATTGATGCTGTACTTGCATTTCAGAGTGAATTCGATAATCGTGTGGTGACTGATTTATTTGAGGTTAAGTTACCAAGTCAATTGTTAGATAACCGTGATGATGATGGCTTAAAGACGATATTGGCGCAATCAAGCGAATTATTCACGCAAATGGGGACTGTAACCCCATTCTACGAAGTCCCATTGAGCGGCAATTGGCAAGAGCAAGTCGCATTCGCAGTCAATGGTATCCATACGCACAATATCAACACCCCTAAAGATCGTGACGCGGGGTATAAATTGCGCTGTGGTGGCGTGACTGCTGACCTCTTCCCAACACCGGAGCAAATCGCGTTTGCCATCGTCGCATGTCATGAAAAAGGCGTGATGATGAAAGCAACTGCCGGATTACATCATCCTGTTCGGCATTTTAGCGCAGATATAAATACGACCATGCACGGATTTTTCAATGTATTCGGTGCAGGATTATTAGCGAAAACATTCAACATGCCCGCCAAGATGCTAATCGACATTATCACCGATGAAGATGCCGGAAACTTCACTTTTACGAATGATTACTTCCAATGGAAAACGTGGAAAGTCAGCACACAAGACTTAAGGCGCGCACGGCAGACACTCGTGACATCTTATGGCAGTTGTAGTTTCGATGAACCCCGCGAGGATTTAGAATCACTCGGATTGATGTAAATAAACAATGATTATTCTTTATTCAAGGAGCAAATAATGACCCAACGGTCTTTTATTGACGTAACATCTGATTCACATTTCCCAATTCAGAATTTGCCTTATGGTGTATTTAGCTTGAAATCAGGCGGTAGCCCAAGAGTAGGCGTTGCTATTGGTGAGTATGTGCTTGATTTATCCATCATCGAAGCGCAAGACTTATTCGCTGATGCTAATTTACCCGATAACACTTTTCATCAAGCAACACTCAACCCATTCATGGCACTTGGGCGCAAATCATGGCAAGCCGTGCGTAAAATTCTGCAAACAATATTGAGTGCAGATGACCCAACTTTGCGTGATAACGACGAACTATGTAAAAACGTGCTTATTCCGATGGCTGATGTGGTCTTGCATATGCCTGTCGAAATTGGCGATTACACCGATTTTTACTCCTCGCGTGAACATGCCACCAACGTCGGCACGATGTTTCGGGGTAAAGAAAATGCGCTCATGCCCAACTGGTTACATTTACCAGTTGCCTATCATGGACGCGCCAGTTCAGTGGTCGTCAGTGGTACTGATATTCACCGTCCACATGGGCAGACCAAAGCCGATGATGCCTCCGCTCCGACATTTGCACCAAGTCGATTGATGGATTTTGAGCTTGAGATGGGATTTTTCGTCGGGCAGGGCAACGATTTAAGCGAACCCATTAACGTCAATAACGCCATTGACCATATATTCGGCATGGTGTTGGTCAATGACTGGAGTGCGCGTGATATTCAAAAATGGGAATATCAACCACTCGGTCCATTCTTAGCGAAGAATCTCGGCACATCAATTTCGCCTTGGGTAGTCACGATGGATGCACTTGAACCTTTCCGTACAGCCAGCCCAGATCAAGACCCAACGCCTTTACCGTATTTACAAGGGGAAGCCAATCGCGCTTACGATATTCAACTAGACGTGTTACTACAAACACCACAAATGGACGACTCCGCGACCATCGCACAATCCAATTTCAAATATATGTATTGGACAATCACCCAACAACTGGCGCATCACACCATCACCGGATGTAACATGCGTACAGGTGACATGCTTGCATCGGGAACAATCAGTGGATCAACACCTGATTCATATGGATCGTTGTTGGAGTTAACATGGCGGGGAAGCAATCCGATTCAATTACCCAACGGTGAGGAACGCAAATTCCTGCAAGATGGCGATAGATTAACAATTATGGGGTATTGCCAAGCAGATGGATACCGCGTCGGTTTCGGTGAAGTCACAGGTCAATTGCTACCTGCTAAAGATCTTAATTTCTAAGTGATGGGCGATTCTAAAACAAAAATTGTCATGCTCGGTACCGGAACACCCCGTGCCGACGAAAAACGGGCGCAATCGTGCGTTGCCATCATCATTAATGAGCAACCCTATCTGATTGACTTTGGGGCAGGGGTGGTACAACGCGCAGTGCAAGCACACAACATGGGTATAACCGCTTTGCATTCACGCAATTTGACTCGTGCATTCCTAACGCATATGCACGCCGACCATACGATTGGCTATGGTGACTTGATATTCACGCCTTGGATACAAGGACGCGAAAAACCTTTAGAAGTTTACGGTCCGCGTGGATTGGCAATGATGACTGATCATATCAACAAAGCCTATGCGATTAGTACCGAGGAGCATATCAAAAGTCACCCAACCGATGAAGAAGGCTACAAAGTCATCGCGCATGAATTCGAGGCAGGTGAAATTTACACAGATGACAATGTTACGGTAGAAGCATTTCGCGTCGATCATGGCTATCTGAATGCTTACGGGTTTAAGTTCAGCACCGATGAACACAGCATCGTGATCTCCGGTGACACAAAGCCAACCGATACGCTGATTGAGATGGCAACAGGTTGTGATGTGTTAATTCATGAGGTGTATTCGGTTAAAGGCTTTCAGTCACATAATGAAAAGTGGCAAACGTATCACTCACGGGTGCATACATCATCATTTGAACTCGCAGACATCGCCAACAAAGCACGTCCGAAACTGCTCGTCCTGTATCATCAGTTGATGTGGACGGCAAGCGAAGATGAGCTATTAAGTGAAATTCGAGAACGTTACGATGGTGTGGTTGAATCAGCACAGGATTTGGATGTGTTTGAGCTATAAAACGCCTGATAAACAGGGAAAACAGACTAATTACTTGTTAACAATGACATTAAAATAATGAATGGATAATTTACATGGTTATAAAAGCACACTATCACAAACTAGACTTTGACTATTTAGATGAAGCCGAGCAATTAGAACGCTCACGCGAATTTGTGGAGCGCATCACCAAACGACGCACAGTACGCGAGTATTCGGATAAAGAAATCCCCTTTGAACTGATCGAAAATGCGATTCGTGCAGCTGCCAGCGCACCATCGGGAGCTAATCAACAGCCGTGGACATTCGTTGTGGTCGGTGATCCTGACGTGAAGCGTAAAATTCGCATCGCCGCCGAAGAAGAAGAAAAAGAAAGTTACGAACGACGCATGAGTCGAGAATGGTTAGATGCGCTTGCCCATCTCGGCACGGATTGGCAGAAGCCTCACCTTGAAGACGCACCTTATTTGATCGTCGTTTTCAAGCAACCTTTTGGTTTAGTCATTGATCCCGAAACAGGTGATCAGATCAAAATCAAGCATTATTACAGTGATGAATCGGTTGGCATTGCCGTTGGGATGCTCTTAACGGCTTTGCACCTCTCCGGCTTGGCGACACTGACACATACACCTAGCCCGATGAAATTCTTGGGTGACATCCTCGGGCGACCTGAAAATGAACGCGCTTATGTCGTCATCCCTGTCGGCTATCCGGCTGATGATGTTGAAGTGCCTGTGATTACTAAAAAATCGCTCGATGAAGTGATGAAAAGAATTTAAGGTTCATATATGACCATTTCTGAACAGAAATACCGGCTCAGCGCTGAAACGAGCTATGTGAAAAAATCCATCATCCGTGATCTGATTAAACATGCGGTTGACCCTGATATGATTTCGTTCGCGGCGGGTTTACCTGCTGGCGAAACCCTGCCCGTAGACGAATATCAACAATGCCTCAATGACATCATCGAACGCGATAGTGCCAAAGCCTTACAATATAGCCCACAGCACATGCCCCTGCGTGAGCAAATCGTCAAGATGATGAAAACGCGGGGCGTGGATTGCAGTGTCGATAATATCTTTATCACGAATGGCAATCAACAAGGCTTGAATATCCTTTCACGCTTATTTTTGGACGCTGGTAGTCCGGCAGTATTAGAGGAAGCGACCTTCACCGGAATTAACCTTGCCGTCTATGGGCGAGGGGCAGATGTGCGCTCAATTCCAACTGATTTAACAACAGGTGCAGATATGGACGCGCTCGAATCGGCATTCAAGCAAGCACCAACACCACAGATGGCGGTCTTGATTACCGACTTTCATAACCCACTCGGCGTAAGTCTCAGTCTCGAAAAACGTCAACGCGCCGCCGAACTCGCCAATCAATATCGTGTGCCAATAGTTGAAGATGATCCTTATGGGTTATTGCGCTTTGAAGGCGATCCAATCCCACCGATAAAGGCATTTGATAAAAACGACTTTGTGTTTTACTTAGGCTCGTTCTCGAAAATTCTTGCTCCGGGGTTACGCCTCGGTTGGATGATCGCGCCAACAACATTAATCCCACAAATCACCATTCTACGGGAAGCCATCGACCTCGAAACCGCGACACTCACGCAACGGGCAACGGCTGAATTCTTGCGTCGGGATTTACTGGCACCACATCTGCAAAACGCCAACGCTGAGAACAAGATTCGCTGTGATGCTATGTTGAGCGCACTCGATACGCACATGAGCGACCTCGCCGAATGGACAAAACCCGAAGGTGGTTTATTCGTGTGGGTGAAGTTACATGATACAAGCATCAACACACTCGACCTGATTCATGAAGCGATTGATAACAATGTCGTCTATATTCCGGGAGGAGCGTTTGCTGGGGCAGGTGGGCATGAAAATGCGATGCGCCTCAATTTTAGCAATGTTCATCCTGACAAAATAGAAGCTGGTATCAAACGCTTAACCCAAGTCATCAAAAAGCATTTAGCGTAATAAGTATGTAAAGAGGCAGGACAACCTGCCTCTATTCTTCCACCTCGAACTGTTTCAGCATCGACTCAAGCACATTCCATAATTTTGACATCGGTTCCCCTTGATTAGGTCGATAAAATTCAACTAACTTTCGAATGCCTGATTGAAAATAATAAACCTCAATTCTTTGTTTAACTTGCGTGTCCAATTTGATCTTTTCTCGCCTATCTGCATCAAAAATCAAGTAGTACCAATTCACATCAGGCTCATCGAACTCGATTTGGATATCGTCTTGATGTTTGTTATGGAAAGAACGCACACTTCGAAACCAACGTGATGTTTTGGCAAATGCCACTGTATCCAAACTATGACGTAATACGTATGGCAGTATGAGCAAAAAATCAAGATCGTCAGGCAAATTCTCCCCACTAAAAACGCCGCTTAGTCCGAAGCTCCTCACCGTTTTGTAAAATTGTAAGTAGTCAAATTTATACTCGTCATTCAACAAAAGATTATGTGATTCCATAGCAAGTGCAAGAACATATTGTTTTTCTTTAGCGCGCTTCTGGATCATATTTTGAAGGGCAATTCTTGCTTCATTTAAATCAGTTGATGGGCTTTCGCTTAAGTCGGGATTGCTAACATGGCGAGAAATAAACTCTGATTCTGTAAACAAATCAACTTGCAAATCCGATCCATCACGGGTGTTGGGATTTGGAAAGTGTTCATGTTTAAGCGTGATATCTCTAACTCCATCCTTAATATCTGATAAATCAACAATTGGTGACATAAAACACCGATAATCCTGTGGTCTTTGCGCCTTGTCCCCTAAACTTTCCAAGCGAATATCACATGCCCATAACCACTTATTACTTTTTACTAGAACTGTTGTACGTGAACGCCATCCAAAGGCATCTCCACTCCTAATAACATTGATATACTCAATCGTCGTATCGCCATACGTACCGACGAATAGATTCGGTAATCCACACGCTTTGGCGAAGTAATCCGCCACGATCATTGGAAAGGTCATATACTTACTCCGTTTTCACCCATAATATTCTGTTTTGACCAAGTGACTGTATGTATTTTTATTATTCTGCAGGATCACTTTTTCTCGGCTATTGTATCGCATACCATACTCATAGTACCTTCCGCCTGATTGACGTGATGTAATCCAGACTGTTATAATTTGCCTGACAGATTTGCAAGCGTTTGCAATATCTTATAAGCATCATCCATTTTATTTATTAAGGAGAATTATCGTGAACATCCGTTTATCACGACTCATCGCTATTTTCATCGTCATTATTTTAACTATTCCATTTTTCACATCAGCACAAGAAGAATCACAGACTGTCAGTGTTACGGTTTCACCCAGCGTTATTGGGTGGCAAGACACCCGTATTCCATTAGAAACAGGGGATATTTTCGACATCACGGTTAACGGCACAATCAACATTTGGCCCAATTGTGAAGAAACCAAAGCCGATGCCGGATTACCGGATTTGGATTGCACCAATGTGACTCAAATCGGACCGAATGGTGTGACCGTTTTTGGTCCATCCGAAGCGGATTATCCTTACCCAGGGACAAACATCGCGGGATTGGTCGCTCGTATTGGTGAAGGTGCGCCCTTCATTATAGGTACAGGTGGCACGTTTACGGCAGATGTTACGGGTACGTTGCAATTTGCGATAAACGACGTGCAATATATGGATGATAACAGTGGCGAATGGATTGTATTTGTCACATTGCCTGAACCGATCACATTACCAAGCACCAATGGCACATGGATTGACACGGGAATCGTTCTCGAAGAAGGGCAAGTTTACACTATTACGGCATCCGGTACGGTAAACATTTGGCCCAATTGCGAAGAAACCAAAGGACAAGAAGGCTATCCCGATTTAGATTGTACGCTCGTCACAGAAATGGGTCCGAATGGTGTGGCGGTATTCGATTTAGCGGATTCTAGTTATCCACTGGAAGGCGAACAAGTTGGCGCACTAGTCGGTCAAATCGCTGGCGGGGAAGTCTTCTTAATCGGGGCGGGTGGCACATTCATCGCGGATGCGTCAGGTCCACTTTACATCACCATCAACGACACCGATCAATTCTCCAGCGACGATCAAGGCTTTTTCAGTGTTGTGATTGCAATCGAACCAGAAGGTGAAGATACAGCATTTATTTCTGGCGAAGAAGATGATTGGGTGAGTACGGGTATTGTTGTAGAGGCAGGCGAGGCAATTGAAATCATCGCATCAGGTGTGTTAGATATTTGGCCCCGTTGTGAAGTCGAAAAAGAAGAGCAAGGCTTACCCGACATCGACTGCGAACTCATGCAAATGGGACCGAATGGCACTGATGGCTTAGACGTAGCCACTGAAGAATGCCCTTATCCGGGGGCATTGGTTGGCGCGTTAGTTGCCCGTTTTGGTGATGATGGCGAACCCTTCCTCGTGGGATCAGGTGGTAACTTTGCATCGGTTGATGGTGGTGAACTCCAATTCCGCATCAATGACATCGTAAATTTTGATGATAACGCAGGTGGATTTGTGGCGATCATCAATCCGATTGAAGATGAAGAAAGCTAAATAACGATTCATGGCGTTTTGTCACTGATCCCGAGTGGCAAAACGCTATCTCCAAACAGGCAAATTTCATAGACGATTCTGATGTAAGAAGACACACTCTAATAACATCCGAATAGCGTGATGAATATTACAAATAGAGGAGATGAGCATGAGTGATTTTAACAAGCAGGTAATCGAAGAATTTCGCGCAAATGAAGGGAAAGTTGGTGGGCATTTTGAAGGTGCTAACTTAGTATTACTCCACACAACAGGCGCAAAAAGCGGTAAAGAACGTATCAATCCATTGATGTATTTGGCTGATGGTGATCGTTATGTGATTATCGCATCTAAAGCAGGTGCGCCCAGCAACCCTGACTGGTATTACAATATCGTCGCTAATTCTGATGTGACATTGGAAATCGGCGCGGAAACCTTCGACGCAAGGGCAACAGTTGCACAAGAGCCTGAACGCACCGAACTCTATAGCAAGATGGAAGCTCAATCAGCATTTTTCACTGAATATAAGAACAAAACCGAGCGTACTATTCCCGTTGTGATTTTGACACGCAAATAACCACGCTTAATAAAATGACCTGCTTACAATATTATAAGCAGGTCATAATCTGATATTTACCCATGCCGACGATGAATTGCCAACAAATCACCTAATAGTGCATAACCGGTTTCGATACGACCAGCACCCGGGCCAACCAAGGTTACATCACCGAGTAAATCAGTTGTGTACGTGATAGCATTGGTCGCGCCACTGATACTGGCTAGGGGATGACTGACTTTAATGCGAGTCGGTTTGACCTGCGCGATAAAGCCATCTTCAAGTTTTTCCACATGACCGATTAACTTCCAGCATTCACCATGTGATTTTGCTTCCAGTATGTCATCAGATGTAATCTTAGTGATGCCCTCACAATCAACATCACTCATCGTCAGTGGCAACCCCAACAACAAATTACCAATAATCACAACTTTACCCGCCGCATCGTGTCCATCAACATCACCCGTGGGATCAGCTTCCGCGTAACCTTTTTCCTGTGCTTCTGCCAGTGCATCCGCATAGGTCATCTCGTTTTCCATCTGTGTCAGGATGTAATTGGTTGTGCCGTTTAAGATGCCTTGCACTTTCGTGATTCCAGCACTCTGCAACATATCCAAACCAAGTTGCAGGGTAGGCGTACCACTCATCACTGTGCCTTCAACGCCGATCGACAGGTTTTTCTCTTTCGCCGTTTTCAAGAGTTCCGGATAAAACAATGCCGTTGGTCCTTTATTGGTCGTGACAACATGCTTACCATTTTCCAGTGCTTGCCGAATATGACTCAAAGCAGGTTCGCCCGTTTCGAGGTCAGTATAACTAATCTCGACAATCACATCAGCGTTACTTTCAGCAATGGTCTTGAGCGCATCCCATCCCGTGTGTGGTGCATCGACACTACTCAAATTACCATCTGTTTGGACAGCATTCATCAAGGCATCAACAGATAAGCCATCAGGATTATAAACACTGCCTTTCAGGAAATCACTAACCGCGACAACTTGAAATTCAACGCCGTAATTTTCAGCAATCGACTCAGCACGTTCCTGTAAAATCTGTGCAAAACCTTGACCAACGTTACCAAACCCGATCATCGCTAAACGATATGTACGCATATAAGATCAACTCCTCAATAGCATAAAATAATGAGCAACGATAACATAGATCACGCTCATAATGCTATTGTGCGTTCATGTTATCCTGTCCCCGTAATCAGCATATCGGCGAATTCATTGGGCATTTCTGTCGCTTGCATGGCAGATACTATCGCATCGACATCATATTCAACACGAATGAATTCAGACTCAAGTGTGCCGTTATTGTCAGTAATTACAATATACCCTGCGCGATTGTCCTTGTCTTTCGGTTTACCAACACTGCCTGCATTAATCACCTGCCGTCCACTTGGTAAGGTCTTGTGATAGTACAGATGCGTATGCCCACAGACCAGCACATCAACACCCGTATCATCAAATAAACGTTCAAGGCTTTTATCTGGGCGGTCTTCATATAAGTACTCGTTGACTTTACGCGGGCTACCATGCACCAACAAAACACTAAAGCCACCAACTTGTACCGGAATGTGTTGAGGTAGGTCACGCAAGAATGCTTTATTGGCATCAGTTGTATGTGCATTCGACCATGCAATTGAGCGTTCGCCGAGTGCTTGCGCTTCTGGTGTTTTATATGCACACCCGCAATCATCGCTATCATTACCGACACCTTGATCATAATTTCCCATCAAGGTTGAATAACCTTTTTCACGGATTAAGGCGACAACTTCATTCGGAAATGTCCCATAACCGACCAAATCACCTAAGCAATAACGATTCTCTAGTCCACGCGCATCCATATCTGCTAATACGGCTTTTAACGCATAAATATTGCCATGGATATCACCAAACACTACTATTTGCTTCATAGCTCTCACTTAATATATATTATTCTGAATCCCATCTAAAAAGTACAAAATCCGAGATTGCAAATGCTCGGCTGTGGCTCGAAATGTAGCCAAGCGTTCATCATCGTTCTTAATCATTGTTGGGTCAGGAAATCCCCAGTGATGTTGTGCGCCATTTACTGGCAATACAGGGCATACTTCCCGCGCACGATCACACACGGTAAACACATAATCAAAGGCGTTTTCACTGACTGTATCTAATGATTTAGACTGCTGTGAACGAATATCAATACCTAACATGTCCATCACAGTTATCGCATCAGGATGAATCTCACTAGGGTGGCTACCCGCACTAATCGCCTCAACTTGCCCCTGACTATGATACGATAACAAGCCTTCAGCCATCTGTGACCGCGCACTATTATGTGTACAGACGAAAAGCACTCGCTTATGCGTTAATTGATCAAACTTGCGTACAACTTTGCTATTCATCCCAAAACGTGGATGCAACGCTTGTCCCATCGCATTATAGAGGGTATATAATCGTTCAAGATCAAGGCTATAATACATATCACGCCCATCAAATTCACTTTTTCGTACCGAAACAAGGTCATATACACGCAGTTTCTTCAAATGATACGAGACCAAATTCATCGGCTGCTGAACAATATCAACCAATTCTTGCACCCGTAAATCACTTAAACGCAAACTACTGACTAATTGCCAGCGTAAGTCGTGCCCCAACAATTTGAGAAAATCAATAGGGTGTGTTATTTGCATAGGCTAAATATCCAACTTTTCCAACCAATCTTTAATCGCAACGTCAATCTTATCACGTATCTCGCGAAATTTTGCCATTGTTGCGTGGTCATCCCCTTCAAATGCAGCAGGGTCTTCAAAGGGCCAATGTAACTTTATGCCATTTGACCATAATGGTGATGGGCACTTTTCATCCGCGTCTGAACATACTGTAATAACATAGCGAAAATGTTTATGTCCCATATATTTCTTGATGCGGTCAGATGTATGGTCACTAATATCGATACCAACTTCATCCATTGCACGTATTGCAAACGAGTTAAGTCCCTTTGGAATCAATCCCGCGCTATAAACATCGAAGCGATCACTTGCATACTTTTTGAAGAACCCTTCTGCTATTTGGCTACGTGCTGAATTCCCAGTACAAAGTATCAGCAAATTTTGCTTTTTATTGTTCATTTATTTACCTTATTTTACTTCAATCTAAATTAGATCAATTTAATTTGAAGTATATACAGGCTTATTATATGGGTCAAGTGCCATAAAAACACACCCTTAAATTAACCTTTTATGACCTATAATAAACTTTTAAAATCTAATTCAGGGGTTAT
>WURV02171126.1:0-14300 GCA_011762755.2 Epimenia babai | reverse complement strand
TGAAATAGATAACAATGTTGAATAATACAGTGAAAAGTAGAACAAATATCGAAAAAAGGAAATCCTATGCAGGCAAAGTCGCCATCAATATGAAGAACTAGTGAAAAACAGAAATAGGCAATCTCACTTTGAAAGTGTTGATTCACAGTAAATTAATAAAGTACTGTTGAACTATTTCGTGAAAGCAATGCTTTCCATTGCGTTCTATATGTGCTCGACTACGCTTAATTGCATTTTATATACGCTTGACTATGCCCTATTGCGTTCTATATTCGCTTGACTACGTTCCATTGCGTTCTATACACGCTCAACCTGGTTCCATTGCATTCGATATGCGCTCGACTGCGTTCCATTGCATTCTATATATATATATATATATGCTCAACCACGCCCCATTGAGTTCTACAGTATATACGCTCAAGTACGTTCAATTGCACACTACATACGCCCTAATACGTTTTATTGTGTTCTATATATGCCCGCGTATGTTCCATTACAGCATGATGACACAGTGGCAGCCTTTCTCAGCACCCTTCAGGCCTACTCAGGCGTACCGCCTCCGTATGCTGCAGTCGCTCTCGTTGAACTCCATCGTGACTCTAAAGGCAACCACTTCGTTCAGCTCTTATATAAAAATTCATCAGCCGAACCGGCTATTCTCCCTATCAAAGGTAGGTAACTAACTGACCATCTCTCTACATCCACGTCGTCTATCTTGCCCACTCGCCACGTGTACTTAAGTGGGGGCGATTAACCTCCGACGTGGCTGTATTTAAGATGCTAATATCTCACGCGCACTTGCCCGTCCCCTGTCCTGTCAAAACACATTAAGTACAGATTTAGCGAAGTGTACAGAGCGAGTAGTGAGCGGTCTGGAGGCATTCCGAATCAGCGGCTCAAATAGACGAAAGTGACCTGTCCATAAAGGTTTAATAATTTACCATAAGACAACCATATAAATGCCTTAATAACCACAATCTATGACATCGTAGTAAAGGGCTAAGGAGCTGCGCAAACTTTGGATGTCCTATAACTTAACCGCGGTATCTAGTGATTTTATTTGGTATCCATCTATTACATGATAGTTCATGGGTATCCCATTTATTGTATGTGTATCAGTACATATTTTCTTATCAATTTTGATGTTTTTATGTATACATGTGTATTCATATATCTAGATTCTAAAGTACATAGTGTATCCTAGCCTACTGCTTGCATTAATTATTGTAAAGTGTCTTCTGTCGTACTTCAGTGTTACAAAGGAGCACTATAAAATATATGTATTATTATTTAATAGTGAAATAGCTAAAAAAATATTATTTTCCACAGACATATTTTTTTTCGCCATTTATTGCCCCTAGCATTCTCAGAAACAGTCAACAATTTTAGCGAGAAAAAATGCAGGGGAAATGCGTTGTGTAAACATTTTATCATGTTACATTGTATTGTAATTTTTCTGTGTGATTTTTGTCATTCAATCTATGAGGCACTACATTGTCAGGCTGTGACGCTAAATGTCCTCTCGATAAATTCATTTCACTCACTGAACCATACGTTCCTGTCAATTGGAGAGAAGAATGTGGCTTCAAACCAGATGGGCTGTCTAGTTCGGGTGAGTCAGCCGCATTAGTGGGGGCACGATGGTGTGATAAGGTTTAGCTCGGTTAATGTAAATTAGCACCACTACAAGGGGAATGTTAAATATCGAAGACAGTTGGAATTTAATAGTCAACTATAAGTACTGTATAATGTGTAAGTACCGATGGTTTCTACATATATGATATTGAGTAATCATAATAAATCTGAACAAGCATTCTTCATGGATACAATCTTTGTTGATTTACACACCTTTTTTTATCATTGACTACTGGTCATAAGGTGCGCACCTATTTTCGATTGAAACAAGCTTTTTGCATGTATGCAGTTATTTTTTATATTTATGACTTTTCTTAATGTACACAAGCTTGTTTGTTTGTATATCCGTTGTTGGTACATTAACAGAGAGCTGGCGGCTAATGGTGTTTTCTGCACTCGTCGGGGCCGGAATTACCATAGTCATTATCTCCCTTATAGCAGCAATCTTTTTGGGCGTAAGAAAACGAAGATCTGTCAATCAATATCAGTCAGTTCGCACAGACCTCGACTTTTGATGCCGCATCTAGATGAGCCATTTCTGCAGTTTACCAAAGAGTTAACTTAAAATTCAGTGGAATACTACGGTTTGAATGCGACAGGTTGATAGAAATTTCATGAATTCACTCGCATGCTCATTAAGTTTGCTTTTAGGAATCTAGAATTCACATATGAAAACTCAGTCAAATTAGCAAATTTTCATGAAAATTAGTCAATATGCAGTATTTAGGAAAGGAATCCAAATGAAGTTACTTTATCGCACATTTAACATCAACATTTAACTTTTGCATAATAGGTTAAGGTAGCGTTAGTTCTGTGACAAATGAGGAATAGAAAGACCTTTTAAGAATAATTTTTGTTAAATAAAATTACAGTTAGTCTTAAAGTGTTGTGTCCTTCTATTCCTCATTAATTTTAACTAGGTATAGTATCGTTATTTTGTGTACGTTTGCATCTGGCTTTATATTTTACATTGTCGTACGCAGCCTCACATTCTGATTGCATCATCTTTTTCACTCATAAATCATCCAATCTGCACCATTTTATTACTTTTTGTGCGTGCATGTTTTTTATAATACTCAATCTATTTTTCCTATGTAGCTAGTGTTATATGCTGCAGTGTGTGATTGCTTAGTACTTGTGTAACACTCTGAGGTAGCACCTTAAATTGGTAGCACTGATCGTCAATGACAGAGCGTAGATAACATCTGTGTTCAACAGCAATAGGAACAGAGAAATAAGCATGTGTCAGATCCACAGAAGTCATCAGACAGCCCTCTCTCACTAATTTTAACACAGACTCAAGAGAATCCATTTTAAAGTGGTTGTAAGCTACAAAACCATTAAGGTCAGATAAATTCAAAATGAGGCGAAATGAGCCATCTTTCTGAGGTGTGAGAAACACTAGAAATGAATTCAGCTTGAAAATGCATCGTTTTCTCAATGACTCCCTGACCTTCAAGTTTAGAGATCTCCTTTACCAGTAAATCATGATTATAGCTGTTTAGGGCCAAAGTATGCGGAAATTTAGTCTGGACGGGACTCGCATCAAACTCTATATGATGGCCCGTAACCGCGTCAATGATGAAGCTGTCTGATGTCAATGACATCCACTCAGTAACATGAAGTGCTAAAGTACCGGCATAAAATAGTTTACCTCTGCCCACCTGAGACTTGGGGCGAGCATCATGTGATACATGACCGCCCCGAGAACGGTCATCACCTCGAGACTGACCTCTATAGCAGTCAGACGTAGGATACGGCTGCCCCACAGCTGCTGACGATCATATCGTGTATGTGTTGATTGTACATAACGCCCACGACGGCGGTATATAGGTCCATAACGACTATAGTCACGGTTATAAGGTTAATTAATTAATCCCGCGATCAAAGATGTTTGAATGGCACTGAGCCCTTTATCGCTTTGTTTATTAACAACAGATAATTTGGTGTAAATTTCCTTGTTTACTTTGGTGGCAGACTCTCACAATTTTCAGGATGAGCAGATAGAGCTATCTTTTCCTTTAGTTCCTCTTTATCCAGAGGATTCCTAGCCAAATTTTGCTGTATATCGGCAAGTTTCTGATCAATCGGTTGACTATAAACCTCAGTACAATTGTACAAATTGTGCAAATCCTGAAAGGGGTCAATGGGTTCAATAGAACCGACGCTGACATCTTGAGCCAAAACATTGGTAGATTTTGCGGAACTTGTATTTATGACGTCCGAAGACCGGCCATACTGGAATTCATCTATGGCGCCCGAAGGCCGACCATTCTGATCATTATCTATGACGCCCGAAGGCTGGCCATAGTAGGTGGCACTTAGTGTGGATAGACCAACCACCTTCGTAGCCATTGTATTAACCAGAGATGCTAGTTGTGACAGAGTCACACTCTCACAGCTATCGGAGTTTGTATGTTTCACAGTCTTTACTTTAGATTTAGACACAGGTATTTTCTCCAGCTTATTGCTGCTTTCCCCATCCGGGGGAGTGGTGGCTTTAACTCTAGACCCACTTGGTGTTTTCTTTTGGTCAGCCGTACTCTTCTCCAAATTCTTCTGGATACTGTCTAATGGATCCATGGAGTTCTACGATGAATTCGAAAATCTAGAACCAATTGAAAGCCTCAGACGCGTGGCGTATCGCTTAACAGAGACTTTCCCGACTGCCACCGAGAACAGCTAGTCAAACATCTGATTGTAGCAGCGATGTCAGGCGTCATCTCTTTGGTCTACTCTATCGAGGCATTCCATTGGTTAAAATGACTATGACCCGCGTCTCTTTTACACAATCACAATGTGTAAGTAAAAAGTAATGACGTACGTGACCAGTCAAATGGTGACTGACACCTTTAATTTTTCATATAAAATAAGGCATACACATTCTTTTGGAAAAGGGCGCCGCATGACTGAATGACTGTTTTATTGACATCGGAAGGTGTCCCACTACTATTCTTAATACGCCACGATCATTGAAGGAGCACGAACCTTTTTTAGACATTAAACATGTAAGCATTTCGTGCCAGAAGCATAGCGTCAGCATATACATAGTGGTTGATCCAAACTACTGGCAGAACCGTTGGCATGGATGTATTCATTTATTTCTTACCCACCGGTATCACATATCTTAAACTCGTGTTTTAGGTGTTATTCTTGATATGACAGGTTAATTTGTTATTTTAGACGCAATTTTTTTTGTTTTGCCAAACTCGTCGGCCTGAAAAAATAACTCCAAGTAAAAAGATCTGCACCATTGTTCCAGTGCATGCTTTTTTGAGTAACTGAAAAATACAAGGCCTCCAACAATGGTTTCTCAAAATCGTTTTTTCACTCCTTGTGGTCTGAGAACGTTTTTTGGCTAAAAATGTATGGTCAAAGACGCCATATTATTGAATGTCATTACGTTATGGTGTCTAATATTTATGGTTAGTTCCCTTAGTCCACATTTGTATGGTATAGTCATAGCATGGTATAGAGTAACAAATTTCAAACGAGCCATCTATCCATTTTTAGCTTAGTTCTTTCTGAAAAATTGTATTTTTGGCTACAGCAGGAATACAAGTTTCGCCATTACCTTATATGTGTCAATGACACCAAATCTGTACCCTAGGTCTGAGTTCTGAGAACTCAGCCGCAGTTTCATCAATATCATTTACAAAATAGAACTCGGGCTTAATATTTTTGATTGCGAAAAAACAGAAGCACAAAACTACCAACAACATAAAGTGGAGTAGTTGGAATGTTGAGTAGTTTGGGACACCGGTATAAAACTTTGTTTTATGATTTTCGCTGCCGCCTTGCTAAAAAAAGTTGTCATCAAGCCGAACTCCATTCAACTGCACATTTAAATTACTATACTCTTCTCGTAATCTATTAATCTCTTATGTTCATTTTCACGAAGATTGTTTATGGTTATTTGGCATTTATGATGTCAACTGTGGCATCTACAATTTTTTATTTGTCATATCTGATGTTGTTGCCTTGCAATCTTTAATCATCAGCCCTTTTTTAGTTCTGGTGTACTTTGCCTTTTTCTCCTGCGGTGATCCAATCCCATGGTTATTTGGCAAATTGGCATTCATGATGAATGTCATCTGTGACATCTAAAAAATTTTTTAATGGTAGTATCTGATGTTGCTGCCTCACACACTATCATCAGCCCTTTTTTTAGTTCTGGTGTACTTTGCCTTTTTCTTCTGCGGTGATCCCATGCCACGAAGAGAGTACCGCATTTTTAACTCCATGAGTTTATCCCCGTGTGCACGGTGATATTTGCTATATAGATAGGTATTCTTTAGAATATTGGCTGTATGCGTGGTGTTATATGCTGCAGTTTCTAGTTGTAATAGTAATTCTATAATTCGCATTCAGTTCTTTGTGGCACTTTATACCACATAGGTCCTAAGACCATACGCCACCATAGACTGCAAAATGGGATGCAAGCAATACCATAGTGTATGATCAAACAATACTCGAGTTATACATTTGTTCGTGACAGCACCGTCCTTATCATTAGGGTAACCCTGAACCATCTTGTACATATCATAGCCCCGTGATGTGACGTGACACTCATGCCATATTCATCTTCATTTTTCATACGAACTTTTTTGTAATGGCTGCCTCGTGATTGAATGGCTTTTTTTACATAAGAATGTATTGCTATAACATTCGCTATACGCCACATTGTCTTGACATTAAACGCAATACGAGCAGTTAATGTGAGGACCATAGCTTCGTCACTGATTACCAAACATAATGACATACCTGCGTGTTTTATCAGTTTTTTTTCGCTGTGTTGGGGTATCGTCATCCGAGCAATGGGAGGTGATTTCTGCCGATGTTCATAATTTTACTTTTAAAATATTTGCTCAACACCTGCTTGTTGTTATAAATATTATGCATTATGTTCATCGCTGCATCTTGACCTCAGTTCTTCCACATATCTACCAATTTATATTTAGTAACTGCTGTTATGAGTGTCAGTCGATGTTTAATTACAGAAGACAAGCTATCTTCGAACTGTGTATCACTATACTGTATAACTTATCAATTCACGTCCTGTATTCTATCTGTAGTAGATGATTAAGTTTTTGTACATTACTGTCTTGTTCACAGAGCAGGCATCATTCCAATGTAAAGCATTCATTCTACAGTCCAATAGACATGCCACTAAGTGATCTCTGCTAGCATCAACTTGACTGTAGTTTGTCTCATGCAAGAGCCTTATGGATGTACAATATAGTAGCAGGATACTTGTTGCTCTATTATTAGGTCACCTGAGATTATGTTTGGTGAGTCTTACAGATCCGTCATCCATCCATCCATCATCAAAATGTCTACATTTTCAGCAACTATTCTATTTTTAGGGCTGTTTGGCCACTTATTTTAATATCCGAGTGTTTGCAGGCATCTCTTACATTTGATTTTTTTCTGTTTTTATTCGTCATTGGTCCTAATTTCATTTTTTTCAGCTTTCACATATTCAAACATCCCAAGAGCGTCTTTTAGTGTTATGTTTTTGGTTTTTCTTGTTATTTTTTGTTAGCGTCTTGATGCCTCTTTGGCCTCTTGTAAATCAATAAAATTGATAGTCATTTTCGCAGTATGAGATATGGGCAGAGGAATGTAATTTCTGTTGCAATAAGTTTTAACTTCATTTGTTTGTTATAATAATAATGTTTATTTGTTGTGACGGCGCGCTTATAATAAGGGGGGGTATCACTAAGGAGCCAAATTCCAATAATAAAATCGTGCAATACATTAATTAACAAATAATACTAAAGCATGCAATTGATAAAAATAAGTAGATTTAAATAGAATAGACGAAAAATATGGATGGCACAAAGTTAGTTAATTAAAAAATGTAAAAAATGTAAAAATGTGTTGTGTTGATCGATATAAGGTGATGAGGAATTGGTCTAAGGCGGAGGCTGATTTGTGACCTTACTGCTAACATCGGTGTAACTGATGGTTTAGCGGCATCTTCATGTCTTCATATATTGTGAAAAGTGGTAATTTTCGCGGGTTATATTTCAGAGATACTGTCAATTTCTAGTATATTGAATTTCGCCTTCCCATGTTGCTACACTTCGCGCTTACATATTGAATAAAATACTTTTCAACCCTCTAACTACTCACTGTAGTCCACTGTTTTACTGTAAATCGGCATAACTTGTCATAACAATTATCACGCGAAGTTTGTCAGAGTTTGTTAATCTACCGTAGTTATCTGTTCCGTTAGCAAGCTGTGAATCAAGTTGTGAAATTGTATAATAATGTGGAAATATCTTGGTAAGAAAAACGCCAATGGCCAAAACATCCCTGGAACTGCCACACTGGACCTTCTGAATCCATCGAACGCGTCCACCTTGACGGAAGCAAGGGACGTAATTACCGGCAATAATTCGGTTGATAGTAAAATGAAAAGCGGTGCTTGTAAATGGGGGTCGTATGAAACATACGACAGAGACGAGAGCACGGATCTGTCAGTGCGCAAAGATGAATGGGCACGCCGCAGCCAAGCGCAAGTTTGAGAAAGAACTGAGGCCAGCGGAATATCTAAAACAAAGTATACTACTACTCAAAACTTAAGGATCCCCCATATATGCATCTATTCTATACAAATCAAAATTTCTCTTAATTTTCTGTAATAGCTCTTTCGATTCAGACCAAAATTAATGAATTTTCAAAATAAAGCCGATATGTTGTTTTTCCACAAAATGTCAGAAAAATCTAAAAGTTCCAGAAAACAAAGAACGTGCTTTTCTTCCACAGAACATGGATCGGTAGCGTGTGTTACCTCCTCTACTGTCAATAACTGCTTGACATCGTCCGCTCATGCTTTCGACTAGGTGACGCAGGTTCTGTTGTGGGATATTGGTCCATGAGTCCAATAGCGCATCCCTAGGCTGTTGCAGCGTGGTGGGTTGATCATTGCGGGCAGAGATGGCAGCCTGCAGCCTATTCCACGTATGCTCAATGGGATTGAGATCAGGTGAGCGAGCTGGCCAGTCTCTGCTGTTGATTCCCTCATCGGTAAGGTACTCATTTACGATGAGGACGGACATTATCATCCATCAGAACAAAGTCTGGACCAATATCAACAGCCAATGGCCTCACAAACATGTCGAGAATTTCATCGCGGTATTCGACACCAGTTGGCGTGCCGTTTTCAAAGAAATAGATGTCTGTACGGCGCGTGGTAGTGATGCCACCCCAGACCATGACAGAGCCGCCACCATATCGGTCATATTCAACAACTGTCGAATAGGAAAATCGCTCATTCGGCCTTCTTCGCAACCGAACACGACCATCAGTGAAGTCTAGACAGAACCTGCACTCATCTGTGAAAAGTAAAGTACTCCACTGGGCTTGGGTCCAGGTGACATGTTCTCGACACCAGTCATATTGACGTTGTCTGTGCTCTTGTGTGAGTGCGATGTGTATAGCTGGTCGGCGAGCCCTCAATCATGATTCATGGAGCCTGATGGTTTGGGTGGATACACATACTTCTGATACATCTCCCAAGTTTCTCTGAAAGGTTGATGCTATCGACATGCAGTGTCTTACACCGGAGAGGGTGATGTATCGGTCCTGTGCACGGGTCGTAACTCTGAAGCGTCCTGTACCATGTCGGCTGTTGGGTGTACCAGTAGCCTGATAGCGACTCCAAGAACGGGAGATGGCACTTTGTGACACACCCCACTTCTGAGCCACATGTCGCTGGGACATGCCAGCCTCGATCATGCCTATTCCTCAATTCAGATCTTCAAACGTCAAATTGCGACGATTTTGTCTTGGAGCCTTTCCGATAGATAGAGGTATACGTAACAAGCACTAAAACACTACTTCTAACGTTAGAAATTCAGTGTGAACAGTCTAGGTCAAATATACAAACTGAGCGAATGTGCAGAAAAATGTCGGTACTCATGTATAGGCTTGACTTACTCAAACCTTGAGTGGTCAACATGTGAAACATGTACTCTTCATTCGTCAACAAGGCCCAAGCTCTCTAGCAAATCAATAACATTTGTGTTCATAATGTATCATACTTATATTTTAGTGTATTATCTTATATCATATGGGTGATCCTTAAGAGATTTTGAGTAGTTTATTATGGCGATTTCCCTCGTATTTTATTTATATTTCCCTCGCATGAATATTACACTGTTTGTGAAATAGTGATAAAATATAATGGATTCAAAATTAAATTCACCTGGGTGCATATTTGATCAGTATGAATATATGAAGTTTTGATGAATGAATGAAATCCGTATAAGACACATGTTTGCATTGATGTCTGGGTAGCTGGATATGTGGTAACTGTATGTGATACTCGACATCGAGAGCCCCCTGGTGCCTGATAAACCCATGATATCGAGAGCTTGTAGCCTGTGTGACAGGATTGTTTAATAAGGTTTATGGCTATGTATTGTAGAGCATGTATCCCTAGTGGATAAATCTGTATCAACAGATGGAAAAGTTGAATTGCGCGAGTTTTCCCAGAAATTTGCTATTGGTCAACCATCTCTGTGCATATTTATTGTTGCAACGAAGAAAAATTCAAATCAATTTCTCAAAAACACTTATGGAGAGCCTGCAAAAAGTACACAAGAAAGCTTTTCAAACTTAGGGAAGATGAATCTATGTAATCACCGATATATGCTGATGACACTCAATTTTATATATCTGTGCAAGTTAACAAATATCAATACTGTTCTAGACACTGTAGCAACTTGTATATCAGAAATTCATAAATGGATGTCATCAAATAAGCTTAAATTGAAGAAAAGCAAAACAGAATTTCTACTTTTTGGTACAAATCAGCAAATTCATTAAATTGACAATATGTCTTGGTCTGTTGTAAATGACTCCATCACCCCTAAAACTAAAGTTAAGAACCTAGGAGTAACTTTGGACCGTAACTTGTATGGAAAGTCATATTAACTCTGACACCAAATCTGCGTATTTCTACATTAGAACGATATTTAACCCTTACCACACTGACATCTGTACATCGCATTACTATGGCAATACAATCCTATGACAACAGAATGCTGAGGGTTAAAGTGCGTAAATATCTCGATCGCCAGACTACAGAAAATTTTGTGCATGCATATGTTACTTCACGACTTGATAACTGCAACTCACTCCTCTTTGGTATATCTGATCACTTAACTCATAAACTCTAACTCACCCAAAATGCAGCTGCTCGTCTTTTATGTAAAACTAAGAAATATGATCGAATTACTCCAATTTTGAACGATCTTCACCGACTCCAAATTCAGAAACGAATTGAATTCAAAATTTTGGTATTAACGTTTAAATCGTTTTATGGTATAGCTCCTTCTTATATGTGTGACCTAATATCAATATATGTTCCTGGTCGTAAAGGCAACTGATCAGCAAAGAGATTGTTACTTTCTGATCCAAGAATTAAACTGAAAACTATAGGTGGGCGATGTTCTATGAAGGCAGCTCCTACACTTTGGAACAAGCTTCCCGCAAACATTCAAACAATTACCACTCTTGAATCATTTAAAGACTGATCTTTTTACCACCGTTTATCCATAGCTTTTTGTTGTGATATACCCAAGTTTTTCATATCCCTCATGCAAGTTAGGGATAATCTCCAGTATTTATCCTATGAACTGTATTTTAGTTTGTTAACAATTTTCTTTTTCCGTGATCTTACTGTATATGTCTTTTTTCTCGACTCACTTATGTTATACCGAGTTCGACTTGAAGTCTCTTCCATGTTCTCCTTGTTTTTCTTGTATTCCTTATACTCCTTGCATTTCTATTCAGTCATAGTAACCATAAATTTGTGTGGTGTTTTTGATTGCCATGTGTTGGGAGGGCGCTAGAAATCAAATAGAGTTCCATTCTATTTCATTTAACGGTTGTGTTAGGCTATGACTCAACTTATTTGTACATTCTATTGTGTTATGCAATATATTTAGTTTTCACACGAAATGTATTTAGGCTCTTTAGAGATCTACTATTACTATCGTACTAAATCGTTATCAGCTGAAAAATATTATTTCTATAAATAAATCAGCGTTAGTTTTTATCTATGAATGTTAACATTATAAGTAATCCCCCTTGGCTACTTCATAACTACCATGTAAACAATTGACATTATTGTTGTACATTCCAAAAATCGTAAACAAGGGAGAATAGTAATTATATACTTGCGTATTACAATGTTTAAAGTGAAAATCTTATTACTGGGCCCATGCGAGGTTTGTCAGTATTAAGTAATACAGCCTTTCAAAATATTATTACATTGCTTTAACTTTTAGCAGGACACGTCCCATAGTCAAACAAGAAAGATGAACATTCTAAATCTAAGAGTAGATTGCCACAAGTTTACTATAAATAATACAAGCGAACATAAAACATTTCCCTTTCCTATAAAATAATTACATTGGTCAAGAATACTCTAACACGATAATATGTTAAATATATGTTTAGTCGGTGTAATCTCTCTTTTATATAATTTTAGCAAGATTACACTTCAGCTTATTATTTAGCATCTTGTAATTATTATACAAATTCACGCACTAAGTGCATAAAACTGACAGTGAAAGTCAACTAAGTGTTATAGACAATTAGACATTTTCATGACATTGACAGTGAAAGAGTCACTTAAGTGTTATAGACATGTACGTAACATAGACAATATCATGTTATGTGGTATGTTGCAAATTAACTAGGACATCATTATACCACATAATTTATACATTATATAATTATTTCAACTGTAGGTTTTGTGTACAAAAATATGTTTGCACCTCCGGATCATTTTTTTGGTCTTCCATTATTTTCAAATCATAGTCAATCTCGTATCAAATTCGTATCAAATGATTTTATCGAAGACAGTATTGACTATTGACTGTTAGCGCCAGTAGTTAGAAGTGCTGCCTTTCATGCGAGAGGTTGCGAGTTTAAACGAGCATAATCCAAGGATTTTTTCCTGCGCATTCCACAATAAGGAATGTGGAATGGGTTATTATAAAAATATGTTAGGGATATAACGAGCTAATATAGTATGTGTGCCTGACATATAATTATAAAGTAGCACCAATACATCACCTTTTCTTTCTTCTAATAAATATCTTGTTTTATTTCAGAGTGGCAAATCAATGATTGCTAATTTTTTGGCTGACGCAACAGAAACAACAGGTGGAACCTATCGACCAACTCAGGGCGTTAGGTTAGCATGAACAGCTAATAGTGATTTGAAAAATTGCAGATTGTCCAATTGTTCCCTTATACCATTTCTAGATTGGCACTATTTTTTGTATATTTTTAGTTACATATACCTGAATATAAATAGGTATATAATATTTGTTACCTCAATAAATTAATAAAAAATTACATCCATTATCCATATATTGATCAATAGTGAAAGATCAACACTTTCGTCATTGAGATGCTTCCAATAATAAACTAATAAGCGGGTTTCTATTTTATTAAACTATATATTGATCACAAAAATAATTTGATACTCATGAAATATTACTATAATCCTTTCCCTCAATATTACAAGCACAAGAATCCTGCTCATTTTATATACATGTGAGTGTATACAATAGGAAGCTGCTGGATAAATTCTCCCCTAAACCATATTCTTATACTTGAAATCATGTAATTTGTGATTTTTTGTATTGACAGAATATTGGAATTTGAAGTTCCAGGTGTGAATGCTGGAAGTCAGACAGTTACAACGGATGTAGAATTATGGGATTGTAGTGGAGATAGAAAGTTGGTACTAGTAATTTAATGTTAGACCTACGTCGTATGTATGATTCTATATATCATATGTACTCTCTTTGTTATTATTATTCCCTTTTGTTTTTATGTCATTCAAGTAAAATTAATACAGTATATATTATAATGAGATGCCTGACAAATGGCGGCGAACTAGCCTATATGATCCTGTGTGCGTTCTAACACAATGCCAACAAGGACCGGCTGTCTCTATGAAACAATTTCAAGATTAGTTAGGATTACTTTAAATAACATAATGTGATTCACCTAGTGTAAACAATAAGAATAATAATGCATGATAATTGATATAAGGTAGTCGTTATGCCATTCATTAACGGAGTATCATCTATCAAGCTTTGCATTAATTAGTTTAAAGAACCAGCAGGACTCTGACAACACTCTACAGTGTCAGACCATTTATACATACCTACATATAACCATGGTGATACGAACTGATTTTTTACATTATGTCAAGATGTAGCACCTCTAATTCACAGTTTTAATTATCTACTTATTAAGTATCTTTTCAATATAGTATTTCCGTATATTTAGTATTTTCTTACGATGTCTGATGTTTTATAATGTGAATTTAATGCCGAGGTTGTTAGTATTATCATGCCCAATGTTGTGGACTTGATACTGTCAAGGTTGAAATGTGCATGACCGCAGGTTCGAAAGTTGCTGGCCAGCCATGGCTAGAGATAGCAATGGAATAGTTTTTGTCTTTAACCCAGATCAGCCGAATCACGACAAAGACTTGGAATTATGGTGAGTTTATGTGATTGTGATAAAAACTGCTGATGTTAGTAAAAATGATAAAAACTGCTGATGTTAGTAAAAATGATAAAAACTGCTGATGTTAGTAAAAATGATAAAAACTGCTGATGTTA
>WURV02171115.1:0-14300 GCA_011762755.2 Epimenia babai | reverse complement strand
TGTCTACGTAGCCTTTGCATTGTGGTTCTGTTGGGATTTTTCTCCTTGATGCTTTATGGATGGTCTATCACTTACCTTCCCGCTATTTCGTCATCCCATTGTAAATAACAATTATCGATTATAAACTTAGCAAACTGTGCGACATATGGACTTTTGGAACCAGTGGCGCGAATGGAATAAGGTCAGTTTTTCCAGACTATGTGGGTTTTCACCCCCTTGTGAGTGAGGCTAGTCTGTTTGTTCCATTGACCACATATGCCAGGAGTGTAAAGGGCCTTGAATAGCTTACATGATACCGCGGTAATTGGCTTATTCTTAACTAACTACACACATTCAATATAACATATGTCATATGTTGAATTCACTCAACTAGTAACTACAAACCATGTAGTGATATACAGTACTGTGCTACTTTCCCACCAGGATCGGGTAAAACTGCTGCATTCCTAGTGCCGATCCTCAACAATCTGTACGAGTTGGGCCCAGATGACAACATTGAGCAGCAGGTAGGTCATGTCAAGACATAATCCTCATTCCCCCTCTCAGTACTACAGTACTTCACAATGTAAGTCAATTTGATGGTGCTGCGTTTTGGTTATAATTGTATGTTTTGTTATTCTGAACTTGGTCTCTAATGTGTGTGGTGTAACTTTTTCACGTGGAACTTATCTATTTAAAATAATTTAATGCAGTCTTTCTCGTGATATGTAGGCAAAGGAGTGACTGGGCTGTATGTTGTATTGTAAGTTTGGTTGCTGACCTTGATTTGCTACTTAAAACCCAGTGGGTACCGGTTTTTCCATTGACAATGTAGATGTGAATGCGAGTTTTATTCTCAATCTTGGTGTGATCACTTTTTGGTGATTACTTAATCTTAATTGGTTGCATGCTAGTTGATGTGGAATGTAGATTTGTATGTTAAAGATCAGTTTTGTTTTAGACATTTGCCCATCTTGAGATAATACATTAATATCTGGTATATCTGAATTATGTTGATTGACGGATGTCAGTATGATGTAGCGGTTCAGATGAATTATACGCAAGTGTTGGTTTTGTGTAGTGTTTACTGCGACAGTAGTTAGCATAGTCAAATTACACCAGGCCCTGCCAATATGTGGATGGTTGACCATGAATGAATCACCAGTCACTGTACTAACAGTGGTTCGTGATCGTTTGAAGGGTTTTACATATAGGTGTATATACTGTGCTTAACTTGCTACCTGTAACAAACTCTTGAATGATGTCTTTTGCAATTTTCCTGTATTTTAATCATTAATATCTGGTGTTATCGGCAATGGAAATACATATTAAATTGCTGAGACATGACCCTGTTATCAAGAATAGAAAACAATCTCTCAAAAAAACAGCATACTAATATTTTGCATCATGTCTTACTGAAGTGTATACGAATTTTTTCAATCCCGAGAAAAGCTGGGATGTCTGTTAATATGATTGTATTTAACCCTATTATTCACTGTCAGAAAGGTGTAGCAAGCTTTTTATCTGTTGCAGACCCAAGGGCGGCAGTATGGACGCAAAAAGCAATACCCGATGGCCGTGGTATTGGCACCAACTCGAGAACTTGCCTCTCAGATTTATGATGAGGCTAGGAAGGTGGGTTGAAATTTCTCTGTTAATTACTGATGCCACTTGATTTACTGTATTTCCTCAATTAAAAATATTCAGCATATACATCAACATCTGTTGTCTTAATTTATTATTGTTGAGCTATGTTTCTCTATTATTGTTGAAAATGTGTATGTTAGGGAATTTATATAGCTTCAAACATACTCAAGATTACTGTTCATACCTTTGGCATTAAAATGAATTATTGATAGTTGGTTTTTAGCTATGAAGTTTGTAAATTTATCCGTGTAAGTCAGATACTCATATTACAAAGGTATTAGGCAATTCTTGGCTAAAGTGCAGGCTATTCATGGTCCTTTAGAGCTAGCCTATGTGGTTAACACGACAAATGGCCTATCTTCTCGGAATGGAGAAAAAACACTAGTTGGAAACAATCTGGGGAAGTAGCGATCATCTGTGTAATAAACTTCCAATTTAATTGAAAAAATTAATATATTAAATTTCCTCGGTAGTTTCTAAGGCATCTATTTCTTTGCTCATCTGAGCTTATGCTCTGTGCGCTTTTCTAACTGGAGTTTGTCCATCATCCGTCCATCCATCCATCTATCCGATGTTAACATTTTCTGAAAAATCTTTTCAAGAACCACTTATCGCAGAGGTCTGCTATTTGGCAAATATTGTCCTTAGGATGGTCTATTCTAGATTTGTTCATGGTATCGTCATCTCTTTTTTATTTAAAAATTTCCTTTTCAAGAACCACTAATCGGAGAGGTCTGCCGTTTGGCAAATATTGTCCTTGGGTTGGTCTCATCTGGATTTGGTTATATTGTCATGGCAGTAAGGGGAGGTAACTTAATAGCCAGTGATTTTCCATGATCGCAGAAAAATGAATGGAAATCATGGAAACGCTTTCCAACAACGGAATCCATGTCTTGGGCTCTTTTCACAAACATGAATGTTACTTTTTCGGCAAATGGTTTGTGCTTTACATCGAGTTACTTTGAATGCACGTTTGTTGCTATGTACGCTTGCGGGTCGATCGTTTATTGGTTAGCAGATGATATAGCGCGCGCTAAATGACAGACAACACAGCTGATATCTCGTAAACGCGGAAATTGACTTGTTCTCACGGAAATTGGTTATTAAATAATTTTGTTTAAAAGTTCGCTAAAAGTTGGCTTAAGCTTCGACGAAATAGTCTAAAATTTTGCTTGTATTAGGGCAAACCGTAGCGCGAGTTAAGACTTGCACTCCTGAAATGAACAGTATTCGGAAGTCATGTGTCACTTCAAGTACAGACAAAGGGAATAATGGCGGACGCTAATCATGGTGCCGATACCAGTAGTAGTTGCAACCTAACTTATCCAGGCCCAGGTTTAACGAAAAAGCCCAAGTCGAAAAAACCACTTAACAATAGCGGCTGCCGGTCGATGTACACAATTTCCAGATTTTTTAACGATGACATGTTACTTTGTGAACATTGTGAGCATTCTGTGGACTAAGTGCGAATGGACATTTTGGAAGATGGAAGATTTTGAAATCGAAAAACCTTCGGAAGCTAAAAGTATTAATCATTTCAGATTTAAGTGGTACTACATACCTGCTTTAGCTTACTAGTAGGTAGTGCTCATTAGAAATAGTACATTATTAGCAAACCACTCAACCAATTTCACGCCCATGTTGATGCAATTTACGCCTCAGCTCATAGGCCTTTTGGTACAGTGAATGAGTTGATAGCAGTGAGATGTTCATTCACATACACCCTTCCTGCCCTCTCTCAGCAGCTGTCTCACTCGGAGAATCTCATCCTTTTTCCAATGATTTGTGAGCGTGACTCACTGGCCCATGATCACCCTTCCCCAAATCAAGTATAATCTATGGTTCATGGAGTTATTTTTTATTTTTAGGCAGCATATTTACGTCCTAAATCATGTTTTTATTTCACTGCCATTAATTCTTGGTAAAATGCTAGAAAATCTCAATTATTTTAAGTTGTTCAAAATACCGAAAGTGGTTGAAACTATTGAAGTACTGTATTTAACAGTTTGCTTTATCCAAAAATTATTTCATTCAACAGTTTGCTTACCGATCCCATGTGCGACCATGCGTGGTATATGGGGGTGCAGATATCTCCGCCCAGATGCGTGACTTGGAACGTGGCTGTCATCTTGTGGTTGCCACTCCCGGTCGTCTAGTCGACCTCATTGATCGGGGCAAGCTGTGCATGGATTACGTCAAGTGAGTCACTCCATACACTCTCTTACATGAGTATCATTGCTTAAGTTTGCTGTAATAATTACAGGTATGACAATATATACTAGGCAAAATTTGATAATGATCGTTTTATGCACTTAGCCCTGTAACTTACCTGGATGACTGGAGTCGCCTTTGTGGGTGTAGTTCACTTGTCAATTACACTCCTGAGATGTAGCAGATGGTAGAAATGTTAGGGGAATCGCCTACCATTGCTATATGCCTGTGGTGCTTGTGAAAAATCGTTTTTCATTGGATTAGGGATTAGGCTACACGATGAAACAACCTAGTGAAGTGGCTGAGGAAAACCAAACTTGAAAAACGGTTATCGATGAAAACAACTTAGTTTACTGCCATTAATCCAAACTATCAGATATCACTGTATGTAGTTAACTTGGAAAACAGTATTAAGACTATAGGTTTCAATCAACATTTTATGAACAAAATTATTGATCTAAATAATTGACCAGCTCGCTTCTTGTGGCAAAAAGTGTATTCTTAACTGTGGTTGAAAACTTCATTAAACTGAAAAATCTGTTCATTATATAGATGTCCTTATGAAAATTGAACAGTAGCCAGTGCCATGGTCTGTCTGAGACCATCTATAATCGCATTGTGCTTTATTACTGCATGCTTATTTTATGCTTGTTTCAACATTATTCTTTGATATAAAATTATCAGGTATTAATTGCAGTTTATGCATACTATCGATACAGACAAGAATGTTAAAATGACTCCCACAAGAGGCTAAAATATAGATGGGTTTTTTGGTGTACCTTAGTTTGGAGGAACAAATGTTTTATTATCAATATATATCGATCACTATATACAGGCATCAGCGACAATTGTGGCAATACATTGTTTATCTTAATATGTAAAACCAGTGAAAAAACCCCGCAGTTTATCGTTAAAAATTAATGTTAATACTATAAAATACGAAATGGGTCATTATGTATATGTCACAAACTGACAATTCAAACCATGATGATGGCGGATTGGGCCAGTCGTGTAGTGGTACCACTCTCGGCTTGCATAAAAAAGTGTGAGTCTCACCGGTGCCATCGCATTTATCCATCGTGAAACGGTATCCTAAATGCTTATCAATCAAATTTTTTTTTTTGGTGGCAAAGTCTAAGGAAAATGGGCAAACATTTGGGTAGTTCAAGGTAAATATCCATGTAAAATTGGCAGATTTTTAATGATTTAATCCTTATTGTTGAAGTGCAAGAGGGGCTATTGCCTCTCCGATGCAGTACTGTGCAAAAGTCCGAGGCCACCTGCATTATTGTTCAAATAATTCACGAGATGATATTTCTGTTGAATTATTTTGTGTAGAAATAAATAAAACTGCAATTATACATCAACCTAAATATTAAAGAAGTCGGTGTGAAATTTAAATATTTTTTATGTCCACACCTCGACTTTAAAACAGCTTTTGAGGCCTTCAGGGCCTAGAGTTTTAGTTTTTTTGTGACACTTGCTCTTTTAAAATTTATATAAATAAAGCATCTAAATTGCTCCATGCATCCTTTTTCAATCTTTCACTTGTATAATAAGACACAACATTGATGATTAAACTCAGTAAAGTTATGGTTTTTATGCTCATGACAGGTTCCTTGTACTGGATGAAGCAGACCGCATGTTGGACATGGGATTTGAACCCCAGATTCGCAAAGTTGTTGAGGATTCAAACATGCCCCGCACGGGTGAAAGACAAACACTCATGTTCAGTGCAACCTTTCCGGAAGAGATTCAGGTAGTCATATTAGGATTGCTTTATTCTCTCACCAGTCAGAATGGTCCGCTGACCTATTGTCCTAATTGCACATCATCTGTTATTCGTCCGTTACACTTTTCATCCAATTTTTTCTTCAAAAATCTTTAAAACTTTGTTTTAGATCTTTATCACATGGCAGACATCCCTGAATTGAACAGGTTCCCTTTTCACAGATTTCTCATCAGATAAAGTTTATATAAATGGGTCACTACTTGATAATGGTGTCACAACTGTTGCAAAGCAGTCATTTTTCTCTCCATAAAATATAGTAGGTAGTTTAGATGGATTACATACTTGTAGCTCACCTGAGTTTACAAAGGGTGAGCTTATCTGATGGGGGGTTGGCTGTCGTCCATCCATCGGATGTTAACATTTATTTTAAATCTCCAGCACCGCTTCACGCAGAGGTCATGCATTTGGCAGATATTGTCCTAGGGTTGGTCTCTTCTAAGATTTGTTTATGGTATCGTCATTGCAGCCTAGGGAGGTAACTTCTGCAGATGTTTCTGTTTTTTGGCTCAACTGAGCTCGGGGTGCGCGGGCTAGGGTTATATCTGCCCTGACTAATGTTCAACCCCTAAATCACTTTACACCCATAATTACGCTAGCCGCTTACAATTGAATGAATAACAAACTATAAAGTTATACTTTAATTTGCAAGTCAGGTTAACGTTCAGGATCAACTGTCTCAACACAGTTCCGAGGATAACTCTCAATCTCGCCCCAATGATATTAATCCATTTGAGCTCAAGATACCATAACTAACTTAAGTGAGCCCCAACTATCAACATAACCTCCTCTTCTAGATTTGTTCATGGTATTGTCATCGTAGCTAGGGGGAAGTCACTTCTGCCGATGTTTGTATCTTTTCTTGAAAAATCTCAAGAACCGCTTATCGCAGAGGTCTGCTATTTGGCAGTGTTGTCCTCGGCTTGGTCTCTTAGATTTGTTCATGGTATCGTCATTGCACATAGGGGAAGTAACTTATGCCGATGTTCGTATTTTTTAGTGAATTATTTTTTCTTAAGAACCGCTTATTGCCGGGTTTTGACATTTAGTAGATATTGTCCTTTGGTTAGTTTCTTTAAGATTTGTTCAGCATCTCATCATGGGAGCGAAGGGGGGTAATTTCTCTCAACTTTTTAATTTGAAAATCCTTATCTCCATGTCAACTTAGGGCGAATTTGTCAGATATTCATATTTGTGTAGGGCATCTCTCTTTTGGCAATTAGATGTGATTTCACTGATCTGTATTCTCTCGTTAGTGTTGTGATGGGTACTATTATTTTTTATCGACTTTTTATTTGAAAATATTTATCTCCCATGTCTACTTAGTGCGAGGTTTACCATTTTACAGATAGTGTCTGTGTATGTCTCATTCACATTCATTTCGGGCATCTCTATTTCGGCAATTATATGTGATTTCAGCGTTGGTTTTTCCCACAAATCTGTTTTTTCTTGTTTTTGGTATCGTAATGGGTACTGTCGGGTCTCTTTGGCCTCTGTCTTTTTTCAATATCGTAATGGGTATTGGTGATGCTAATTAGGATAGCCAATGTGGTTCTATAAATTGCTGGAGAGAAATGCACATATTAAAACCTATACGGGGTATAGGTTTTTTCCTGTGCATTTTTCTCCAGTAATGGGTATTGTATTGGCCTTTTGTTTATAACCGAAAGTTTTTCGGATTTGAAATCGCCTACTGGTCGACTACTGCAATGATCTGCAGTTTATTTACCCCCAGTTGCTGGAATAAACCCTTCTCTAAAATGGGAAGACCCTTGATGTCATCTCTGATGGGTCGTATGCAAGTGTCGAAGATGTATCTGGGCTGAATATAACTGCCATAAACATTCTTTGTAAACCACGTCTCAGAGCCACGGCTGATACTTGTGGTCTATAAATGCTATGCCTTACTTTTTTTAACGAAAAAGCTTTGTAGTCTCTATGAATGTTAAAATAAACTGATTTATTTGGTGATAGCAATATTAAGATCTAAAATCTGACTGGACTGAGTCACTGGATCATTTCCTAATTTTCAGAGGTAAGAATCCTATTCAACTGTTTTGCCCTATTTGACCTGTTGTGCAATTCACCCTATTTACGGGAAATGAAGTCGAAATTAGCCGAAACATGGATATTTTGCCTGTTCAAGGCCACACTGGCAATGATGATCATTACCATGGTATATTTTAGTTAGTAAAAAACGCCTTAAGGGCATTCAGGTTGTTTTATAATTGTGAAAGTCCTGCTTTGGGTATGACGATAATAAACCTGCAACTTGACCTTACAAATATTTTGTCAACAAAATAATGACCTAAATTCCTGAGGTCACAACGCGCATTCGGGTAACATCCCACAGTTGGAATCACTGAACTAATATACAACTCGATTTATTTCAATTTTACCTGCAGGTTTTGGCACGTGACTTCTTAAGCAAGTATATATTCTTGGCGGTGGGTCGCGTGGGCTCAACCAGCGAGAACATCACACAAAAAGTTGTGTGGGTGGAGGAGAATGAAAAACGCTCATTCCTTCTTGATCTCCTCAATGCATCTGGTCAGTCTCATCTGCATTTTCATTCCTTTTTTGCAATGAATTAATAATTGATGATTAGCAGATGGCTTCCACTAATTGAGCATTGTGATTGGTACAGTATAAACCTACATATTGAAAGGTGTACATTTTTTGTAAAGTTAATATTTCAGGTTTTTTAGAGTTTAATATATCGGTCCAGCTGTATAGAACCAAATGCCTTTAAAATTGACCATAATATTTTGAAGCTAGTTTCAGTCATTTTTAAGATTTTCCACTTGGCATGACTGAACCCGTATTTTGATAATCGCAGGTAAACGATGTTCGTCATCTTAATTACATTTGTCATTTTAGCCCGTGTATTCTACTGAACACTCTTGCCTCCCTCTTTTATCCCCTAGTTGACATCATAGGGCTATACTATACTGCAGTCTTATTTAATGCTGCCCCACCATATAATTTAATTAAAATGTGTACAAAAATATTGCTTGCCTAGTGATGCGCTGCAGCAAATACTGTTACACTGTAATTATACTCAAAAATGTAGTTACCAAATTTATTGACACATCCAATAAATATATATCTCATCGTGAGGTACTGGGCCCTATACAATACCATATACTTTTACTGTAGAGAGTAATGTCGTATTATTCACCACAATTTTATCTTGAATCCCATTATAAAAATCTTGCCCGCCTCTCTTAGTGTTGTCTTTGCTGTTTCTTGAAAATTTTTCACCATTGTCAAATACCTGTTGAAATCGCATCTATTAACATAGCTCACCTAATGATTTTGTGTTGCATATGTACATCACAACGGAGAGGTAGTGCATTGAAATCGCATGTCTATGGTAATTCCATAATGATGTCCAAAGAATCCCAATATCATGATCATGGATAAGTTTACAAACTTGAATTCGGATACGATGATATTCAGAGATTAACGCTTCAGGTCCCGATTCTCTAACTTTGGTGTTTGTTGAGACGAAGAAAGGCGCTGATGCTCTTGAGGACTTTCTGGTACGCGAGCAGTACCCTGCAACAAGTATCCATGGCGACCGGTCTCAACGCGAGAGGGAGGATGCTCTGCGTTCATTCCGAAATGGCAGCACGCCGATCTTAGTGGCAACTGCGGTAAGTTGTACATTATGCACCCAAGTGAGTTAAACCAAGATCCTAACATAAACTCTCATATCAGATGTCTACCATGACATTTTAAAATTACTTAATATACTTAATATTATTGATATACTTAATGACGTCCCCAGTCACAGTCATTGTTTCCCCCGATTTTTTAATACTATTTGAAAGAAAAATGATGACTGATAATAGGAAGAATCAAGATATTAGTGGTACTTTATTGATAGTACATGTACATGTGAGCCGCACTTGAATACTGATTATAATCTTGCTCATTTCATATGCTATAAGTGTTTTTTTCTCCGGTGTATATTCTTGCAGATTCTGTATTCTAGACAGTTTCGCTGATTCTGCCGTCTCATTTTTGCCGAGAGTGTTTTTTTTTCAACTTTTTTGTGACATTTTTGCCGATACTGTTCTTAGCTCACTTGAGCTCACGCTTGGTGAGCTATTTCTGATCGAAATTCGTCCGTCCGATAACATTTTCTTAAATCCTTTAAATCCTCTAGATTTTTTCATGGTATCGTCATTGCAGCTAGGGGGTAACTTATGCCAATTTTTGTATTTTTCTTAAAAAGAACCGCTTATCACAGGGGTCTGCCATTTGGCAGATATTGTCCTTTGGTTGGTCTCTTCCTGATTTTTTCATTGTATCGTACTCTACTCGCATCAAGGGGTGGTAACTTCTGCTGATGTTCGTATTTTTCCTCAAAAAATCATCTCAAACGTTTATCGCAGGGGTCTGCTATTTGGCAGATATTGTTTTTGGTTTAGTATTTTGTAGATTTGTTCAACATCTCGTCATGGGAGCAAAGGGGATAATTTCTATCAAATTTTTTATGTAAAAATTCCTATCTCCATGCCAGCTTAATGCGAATATCTCCCATTTGTCAGATATTCAGATTTGCTTAGGGCATCTCTGTTTTGGCAATTAGGTGTGATTTCAGCCTAGGTTTTTCCACAGATTTGTATTTTCTTGTTTTAGTGTTGTAATGTCTATTATCTGGTCTTTTTGGCTTCTTGTCTTGTATTTTTTATTAAATTTTCTTCTCAACAACTGCTTATTGCAGAGGTGAGCTACTTGGAAATATGGTCCTTAGGGTGGTCTTTTCTAGATTTGTTCATGGTATTGTCATCGCAGCAAAGAGAGCTAACTTATGCCAATATTTTTATTTTTCCTTAAAAAAAATCTCAACATCCACTCATTGCAGAGGTCTGCTATTTGGCAAATATCGTTCTTGGGTTAGTCTCTAGATTTTGTGATATTGTCATGGCTGTAAGGGGAGGTAACTTGTGTCGGTATTTGTATTTTTACTTGAAAAATGTCGATAACCCTTTATCGTGGAGGTCTGCCTTCAGCAGATATTGTCCTTGGCTTAGTATCTTTCAGATTTGTTCAGAATCTCATCATGGGAGCAAAGGGGTTTAGGATCTTTTATTGGAAAATCTTTAGACAATGGCAAAGGTCTGCAGTTTGGTAGATGTTACCTGTGTAGATCTAATTCAGATTTGTTTAGGTCATCTCTATTTAGGCACTGAGGTGTGAGGTTTTTATCAAGGTTTTTCCACAAATCTGTTTTTTCTTGTTTCATTATCTTAATGGGTATTTCCAGGTCTCTTTCTCTGCCATTGGTTAACTGAGTAAGGATCCTTAGGCATTTTGCCTCTAATGGGGCTGGATCTATACTACGAAGGTGTAAATAACCCGTCGAAATTGATTTCAAATATATATATGTATGTATATATATATATGAAGTTGTGTGAGCAAGCAGATGGAACTAAATTATGATTTGTTCATGTATCGTCTACGTTTGGCATGTGCATGGTTATTTGTATAAATGCGTGTTAGTGTTTGTACATGAGCCCATTATTGTTTCAGGTTGCGGCTCGTGGCTTGGACATTAGTAACGTGAAACACGTGGTGAACTTTGACCTCCCCACCGACATAGAGGAATATGTGCACCGTATTGGCAGAACTGGGCGTGTTGGTAATCTTGGTAAGTTTGACAAGCTCAATAGAAAAACTGTACAATAGCAATTCTTAAAACACGATTTGTGCTTAATTTGGTGGCTCACTGTCACCGGCCAACCAACTAAAGCATCTATTTCACTTTCATGGAGCCTGTTTTTCCTCAGGTAATGGCTTTTAAGAGGCATTGCGTAGGATTGTATATAGTTTTGTAGCATTTGCAATCTGGTTTTTGGTTGGTCACCGTAAGGGTCATTAATTTGTCATGTGCATGGGTTCCAAGTGATCAGATGACCATAATGCTGCATGATTTCACTGCCTGTTTCTGCAAAACTAGATTTTTTCATGGGCTGGATTGAGACTGAAAAATCTTCTAGGGCCAGACCTATGTGAACTGAGCAAACTTAGCAATTTTTTTAAAAATCTTTTCAACAACCATTTATCATAGCGCTTTGCTATTTAGCAGACAGTCACTTTGGCTTGGTTTCTTAGATTTATTACGCTTATCTGACCAAGGGGAAGTAATATCTGGAGATGATTGATTTTTACTTAAGAAATCTTGAAACAAAAGCTTGCCACAGAGCACTGCAATTTGACATATTCGGGTTGGTGCCTATTAGATTTGTTAAACATCATCGGAAAAGGTTTGTTATTTGCCGAATATTGTCCTTGGGTTGGTCAAGGTTTTTCCACAAATCTGTATTTTCTTGTTTCAGTATCTTAATGGGTATTTTCAGGTCTCTTTGGCCTCTTTTTTGATGTCGGGTAGTCTTCATGTCTTCTCGTTCTAATATCAAGATGGCCTCCTTGGCCACTTGTTTTGTCTTCCTCTTTTTTTGCAGGCGAGCGTCTTGAGACCTCTTAGGTATCTCAATTGACGACATTAAAAATCGGCAAATTTGTGTAAATTATGGTGTCGGCTAAATATTGACGAAAAATATTCTTCGTACAATATATTACGATAACAACGCGTGTAAGATGGTTTGGTGATAAGGTGAGGTAAGCGAGACTGCAGTAGTATGGACAAAGCAGGCAGGTAGTTTGTTTTTTCAATAACAGTAACAACGAATCATTGAATGAATGTTCTCTAACAACAGTTAGTGGAAGTTCATACTTTGAGCATTAGAAGAAATTATTTTATTATTTTTTTAACATTACTGTATTCAAGTTTGTAGCCCATGTCTACATTATTTGGGTTTTTAAGATACAAACGTTTATATTCTCATGATCATGTGTCGGCAACCAATTTTCTTTTACATTGTGGAATTTAGGATTTTTTCCATTCTTTACTTTATATAAAATTATATGAATTCTCTCCATTGTGTACTCATATTAAGTAGCAGGTGGGTTTTGGGATGACTTTTTTGGCTTACTTATTCTTAAATATGTCACATACACTGTTTGCAACTTTTTGTAGAAATAGTTCTTTCAATAGTGAGCATATCAAGAGGTGTTAGTGGACTGTAGTTCGAACACATCATAAATTTTTATTTGCCAGGTTTGGCGACCTCGTTCTTCAACGAGAAGAACAAAAATCTCGTGCGCGATCTACTTGACCTGTTGGTCGAGGCGAAGCAGGATGTGCCAACATGGGTGGAGAGTTTGGCTTATGAGACCCGTAACCAGGGACCACAGCGCCGTGGGGGTGGCGTCCGCAGGTATCTTCGCATATTTGCTTGTAGACAACTAGCTCATGTCAAAACATAAAGTAAAAATAGACTGACATCAACCAAATTAATATTTCTGTCCAGTATAATCCAAATTTGTGACAGATGAGTTCCCAAGGCAGATTTATTTATCTTCTATTTTTAAATCCTGTCAAATACACATTTCTCCAAGTTATGCACTGCTGTATACAAGGTCAGGTAAGGGTATGGTATGGTCAGGCAAAGTAAGAGTTTTTTATATAGAGCAGATATCAGTATGTGAATACCCCAAAGTTGCGCTTTTCTAGACGAAAAAGTATATAACACTTATGAGTTGCATCAATCAAATATACCTTTAGATACATGATATAAATGCTCGTGAAACGAGATAAGTCTTTCGCTGAGGTTGTTAATGATGCGAGAGATGTTTTTTGTTGCAGTGGCTTACGAGTCGAAAAATCAACACCACCTTAATCATTTGTTAACAGACCATATCTTCTGACGCATATATGCCTTACCTACATGTCAGTAATAGCATTTCTCCATTTACAAATCTAGTAGAATGACCACATGGTAACTACTGAACTGAAATAACGGATACATCAAACTATTAAAGAATGAAACTTCATGGTCCTCTTGACATGTATGTTGTTTTAAGCTGGACACAAAATATCTATACCTCTGATAGGACTCGAACCCGCCACATTGTCTCACTTATATTTCTAACTGGATGTCACAGAACAAATTTTAAATCCCGACAAAACTGAACTGTTAGTTATTTCATCAAAAGTTCTAAAAGATGGTCACATACTCTCCTCATCAAATGAAACTGAAAATCTTGGTGTCATCTTTCACTCATATGTAAGGTTCCATGACCATATATCTAAAATCCCTTAAGTCTGGGTATTTCCACCTGCATCATATCCGGTTTGAAGTATTTGTCAAAATCCCCATTAGAAACTCTCATTCTTTCATAACTTCTGATATGGATAATTGTGATGCTCTTCATAAATTACCCAATTATGAACTCTCTCGACTTGAAAAGCTGAAAACTCTTCTGCCCACCTTTTAACTAATACACCTAACCATCCGCTAGATCCAAGGGAAGGCTGCAGCATAGAAAATCTGTTATTCGTAGGCACTTTTGGACTGTTTGGATGGTTCTTTATTTTTGATCAATGTGAGCCAGTGAACGTGACTCGGAGAAGAGATGGGTCTTGAGTCGTTGCTTAAAAATAGAGAAGGAACGTCTGGATCTAATTTCAAAAGGAAGATTATTCCAAAAGATAGGACCCGCAAAACGAAAGCAGCGACTATGAGTAGTAGATAGACGACATCTTTCAACAGTAACCAGCGACTGAGATGCCGATCTTAGCTGACGAGAAGGGGTATGA
>WURV02171104.1:0-14301 GCA_011762755.2 Epimenia babai | reverse complement strand
TTCCTCCTTAATCTCTTCAACCCTCTCCGCCACTATATCGACGTCCACCGTTCTACTTTCTCTCTCGTTCTCCTCATTTAACAGTTTTTCATAGTACTCTTTCCACCTCGCCAACACTTTGTGTAAATTTTTACACAACGATAAGCTGTAATTATATCGGATGATATCTCAAGCGAATTTCTAAAACACCGGGTTTGAACGATGCATGTATGAATTTGAACTATGCCACAAGACGCACTTTATGAAAGATTTGACGTGCAGCTCAGTTTTCCTTGTGCCTGATGGACTTCACGAAATTATGTTAACATTGATTTTGTTGCTGGGGATGTCATAACGCGAGAGACAGACCTCGGTAAACTTGACCATGCTTGAGTTGCTCCCATAAACAAACTGAAGATTGATATTTTTGAGGATACACCCGGGCTTGTCATCGTGGGCTGCCACGGATTTGGTGATGTGTTCAGTGACGGCGGTGAGTGTCTCGCGGGTCACAGGCTGCGTGAAGCGCAAGGCGGACACCACCTCATCTTGCAGGAGCCACTCAATCTGAACATCAGTGGCACCGTGGTATATCAGAGCTGTCAGAGCTAGTTCAATATAGGTCTACAAGTTGCCATAAAGAAAGGCTGCTGTCTAACAGGTGCATTTCTACTTTCCCAATGCATATTTACCGATTATTGTTTGTGTAAATACCGTAACATGTAACGTATCCATTGTGATTGGGTCAAAAATCAAACTTGATGTCACCAAACTACCCGAGTCATTCAAATACCCGCAAACATTGCCTGTATAGATGACTGAAGTAAAAGAGGTGTCAAAGTACAGATCTGTGCCTGTGCTCTATATAATCTATATAATGACTGTGAAGTCAACAAGGTTTCGACACTCAGACATGATTATACATATACCTCTATATCTACACTTTGATAAATACTTATACATGAACACAATCTATAAATACTATATAATTTATATCTTTGTGTGCCAAAACAAAACCGGGTTTCCCCCCCCCCATTTGGGAATATTACGACAGCCATCTTAGTGTTGTATTACATAATCGCCGCATAGCTGCGCACTGCGCCAAATTCTGACATTTAGTCTTTCGCAATGTCCAAAATATATAAAGTTATCCCGTTATATATGTAGTACCTTCATGAATCTATTACACTGGACAAACGCTGTACTGAGTGTAAATATGTAATAATCGAAATACTCAAACATCAAAGCACATAAAATACAAAATGGTCGTCACTCTTTTGATATTTTCGCTAGATTATGAAAAAAAACGTTGAAAAACAGCATTTTTTCTATATGGACGCACCACTTCCTATCAAGTTCTCTGGTATTAACACTGAAGCGCATCGTGATTGAGTATTTGTGGCTTTGTGCCTTAGATCTAAGCCTGTTTGCTTTCACAAATAATTAATTTTTTATCAAATGGTCACTGCGTGTTAATTTAAAGATTTCCAGTATAGATTAGTTAGAAAACCAACACGCACGATGAGATTGAAAATATAAAATGCCTCTATATTTATATTAAACATACATATTTTTCTGATAAAACTCGCATTTTTTTTAACCTTGTCCTTTTTATAAAAAAACAAAAATCACAAAAGCACAAACCATTTGTTCATTTTGATTCTATTGATCATTTAGATGATACTAGTCTTTCTAATAATATTTATAATTAACATAATCACGCTGATTTTGACCATTGTTATTATTTTGACCGTTATCTATTTTGTCATTTATTAATAGATAATAATGTCGGATATTTGTATAGCACGGCCTTTAAATATAGTATTGGGTCAGATGTCGCTTCCTTTCGAGTCCTCATATTTACAAAAAGATTGTACATACTACAAAATATTTACAAATGAAGTCATGAATGAGTTGAAATATTATACGTAAAGATGCGTTTTTAGTTAAGATTCAACCCTTAGCACCCTGTTGTCACAGATTTTTATTGGTATGGTAATGTGATATACAAATGTCAGTGTGGTAAGGGTTTAGGATGTTGAAGTTTGATGTTGAACGAAGTTGAGGTGGTAACTTGTTTCAGATTTGTGCTGCGTCTGAAGAGAAAATCCTTTGTCCTATTACGTTGGTATTGCTGCGATGAGTCTCAGTGGTAACTGTTTGTTGTTGTTTGTGATTGTCGTGTGTTTCTAGTGTGTGGCTTTGGCATGATGATATCTTTTATGTATTGCGGGGCATCAGAGTATATTGCCCTGTGTGTTAGCGGTAGTACTTTGAATTGTGATCTTTGGGTAATGGGTAGCCAGTGAAGTTGGTGTAGTAGCGGAGTGACATGTTCATAAAATTTATTGAAAAATACATCTATCAGAAGAAAACACTGCAAAGTGGCGAAGAGCAATTTGAACAATTTCATGAGTTTGTGTATACTTTTTGGTTTAGAAATTAAGTTTAGTCTGCTTAATGCGTTTGAACTGTTGTTTTGCTATAAATATGTCAATTGCTAAGAGCGAATTATGAACATTTTCTGAGTCATCACACTCATATGTAAATAAAAGCTCTGAATTGTTTCAAGCATTATGTGGCATCTGACGTGGATACTATTAGCGTCTCATAATTCTCCGACATTATCTGTTCGAGCGTTTTGATTAGTTACGGCAGCCATGATTTCCAAGTCGCTCATCAATGTTGCGCATAGCGCTTGGTCATTGGCCTTGTTTCGAGAATGTCGACTAAAAGCATCACTAATAACACTGTTCGAGCAGTACGGGACAGCACGAATGTGTCGAATTCAACATTATTCCACTTTAGCCGACATCGACCAATATCGTAAGTAACAGACTATGTATAATGGGATGAATAATGGGACAAAATAATTACTGTCAACTATGACCATTGGTCGACACATCGGGTACGACTCATATAGGTTAGACTGTATTTCCGAATTTTGAAGATGACTTTGTCTCTGAATTTCTTACCTTTTGCAGCCTACGTGTTAATGTTTGTGTTAGATTAATGTTAAGTGCATTGCAAAAGTCTAACTTGGTTGGAACGAAAGCAAATATTAGTGATTTTGTTGCCGGTTGTGTACGGTATTTTGATCATTGTTATCATTTTGATCTTGTGATCATCCGCATCGTCCCTATGACACAAGGTGGCATGAGGGACTTGGAAAGAGAATGTTTAAAGCAAGCTAATAATGCTTTTATCTGACCTCATGAATGCAGCCGATGACCGCTTGCCGCTGTTTGCTGGTCAAATGACTCAGATGATCTCCACCCATCCCTAATCGCTGACTAAAAGTGAACACAGGGACAACAATGACAGCCACTGAATAATGACTACAACCTACTCCAATATAAACAGAAAATACCAGCCCAGACTAGACATTGACAATAGACAACGCTGACAATAGACAACACTGAATGTAGACACTGCTGGCGATCGATAATACAGACAATAGACATTAACAATACACAACACTGACAATAGACAATGCTGACAATAGACAACACTGAATGTAGACACTGCTGGCGATTGATAATACTGACAATAGACATTACCAATACACAACACTGACAATAGACAACGCTGACAATAGACAACACTGAATGTAGACACTGCTGGCGATTGATAATACTGACAAAAGACATTACCAATACACAACACTGACAATAGACAACGCTGACAATAGACAACACTAAATGTAGACACTGCTGGCGATTGATAATACTGACAATAGACATTAACAATACACAACACTGACAATAGACAACGCTGACAATAGACATTGCTGACAATAGACATTAACAATACACAACACTGACAATAGACATGGCTAACAATAGACAACATTGACAATAGACAACACTGACAATTGACAACACTGACAATAGACATTGCTGACAATTGACAACACTGACAATAGACATTGCTGACAATTGTTCAAAGTGAAAACAACTTTTCTAGGCACTATTCAATCACCATCAAAATTGTAATAATAATACACAAATAAATATGATTCATGTCAAGAATTTTCGCATTTTTGAATATCCTGCGATAGTAATATTGTCTGATTATGAAGGAACAATAAATTGCACCGTTGTGTAGATAATTCAATCCAAAATGCTCTAACCAACAAGACTATTCTCATATATATGAATGAAGTTTACTTCTATCTACAGTACAGAATCAAAACACGATTTCACACAGATTGTACCATAAATATTTCAATTCACCCTTCCAAGTTCCCGCCTTGCAAACAAAGCTTGTAGGAAAGTAAAAAATAATCAGGTTTCACAATAATGATAATAACGGACACATACTGCTATCTGCTACAATATTAGGTCAAGCTATCAAGCAAACTATATTTTGTGTATTAATAGTGCATTGATCAGTAAACCTGATTTCATTCATGCTTCTGTTGAGGTCGTCTGCATCGTTAATTTCACTTAGAGACGAGTGTAGTCTCTTTCTGTAATCCCGTTTGGCATTTCCCACATCTGTGTCCTTGACCCGGGACAGGCAATATAAATCAAAGGTCAACTTCATGTCGGATACGTCGATGGTGGTGATGTGTTGTGGGAGAGACTGGGTGAGTGCTCCTGATAGAATAATCAGCGCGGTAAAAAATATGACTTTTTTAGACGAATATTATTTTTGAAATTATATCCTTACTTTCTTGCTCGATTTAATGATTTTCTTGACATAAAAGTCCGTACAACTGCACAAATGATGTAAAGGTGACAGTTACGTACCACACTACAACGTTCAAAGTCACCTGCCCTTTGAAAATCTTGACAGATGACTTTTCTGGTGGATGACTCTTTGGAGTGGGCAACATTCGCAACACAAATATTGTTCAGCATGTCAAAAGTAACTGCATTAGTGTTTAGTGGTTTTGCTTGTTATTGAGTGAGTATACCGTGCATTTTACAAGGGAGATAAACTATTATGATAATTTTTCAATGGTATTTTCCGGTTGCGTGCTACTTGTATATCAGCTTTAGGAACAGTTTGAAAGAGGAGTATTTCCATATAACTGAAATAGACATGAGGGAGGTTTAAATTTTTTATTATAAATAAGTGTCACTGAATGGATTTGAAAGCCAAAATACTGCACATGGTGAAAGTGTTTCACCCCCAGATTGTGAAAAGTGCGTTTCCCTGCATGCAGAGGTCAAACAATCTTGAGGGAAGACCCAGTAAACCCACCAGTGGGCCTCCAGAAATCGTATTTTCTTACAAAGATCTGGTGAAGCTGCAAGTTGGAGAACCGCGCCTGTAGACCATTACAGGCCCATTACAATGTTAGCTTAGACTACGCCATTACTGATATTGATAGAGTTTACGATACTTCTTGTCTGAAAAACTGTCTTGACATAAGAGCAGATATGTCTTTTTTTTTCCAGCTGCCCTTGACTGTAAACTTAACATAATACATTAGTAAATCCATCCACTGCATGTTGCAATGATGAGTTTGAATCATAGGCACAATGCAAAATGAAAACATTTGGCCGACTGAAATGTCAATACTTTTTATAATTCACAATAAAAGCTTCCTGTTTGAGCATTGCATAACCAGTGAAAAATTAAATTGCTAGCGGCAAAATATAAACAGCAGTGACGTTGTCAGTAACTACGTACCAAAGCAGGTGGGTAGCAGTCGACTTGGCACGTAATGCTGGTCGGACTTTGTTTTCAAAGTACACGTAAAACAGATGAATAAGGGGACTGGCTTCGTCCCCGCACCCTCGTTACTGTCTGTGTCAGCATGGTCGAAAGAAGTATCAAAAGTCGAGACAAAATCCGCTGGCAGATGTCGATCATCTGGACATTGGTCTGGTCCAGAGAAGAGAGCATCGGTGATGTTGATGATGACACCTTCAGCATCAGATAAAAACTCGTCTGCATCGTCGTTATCTTCAATGTCAGCTTTTTCACCCGATGCTAAAAAGTTATACAGATATTTGACGCACCTCATATGTACTGTGAGAGTCAAAGGCATCTTGTTACACCCAAGAATAAACTTGACAAATAGACAAGAATTAGAAACATTACTGAAAAAGCAGATGAGAAAGGTCAGTGTGTCCTTCTGCAGACTTCACAATGCGACTGAAATAGCCCTGGAATTGTATGTAACGGACTCACTAAAAATATTAAGTGCTCATTAAACACTTGCCTGTCAACATGGTTGTAGGCAGAAAATCATTTCATACATTTAATAGGTGACTAGAAGAAAAATGATGATAATGGGGGTAGCCAATGTGGCTCTCTGAATAGCTGAAGACAAGTGCACAGGAAAAAACTACATCTGGGATATAAGGTTTTTTTGTGAATTTCTCTCTAGAAAAAAAATCAGAGAAGTCAGAAGTCAGAGAGTGGGAGGGCAGAAGACATTAGACGCGTATGGTACCAGCTCCCTACTAGATATTTTTAAATTGAACTAAAATAAAAATACTTAAACATGAAATAAGATTGGTAGTTATAGCTTTGGTATTACAAGTGTGTTATAGACATTAACTTCACACATACCATTGGCATCTGAGAGAAGTCCTGTATTTTCGCCAGAAAATGAGTCCGTTGCCACGGTGAGATGAGGCTGAAATGTGAACCAAAAAGGCCGATAGAAGCGGAATTCTTTCAATGAAACAGGAAACCGTATTGTACACTTCCAGCTCCACTCTCAATAAGAAAAACATTTTGAGTCAAAAACCATAATGTAATTCTGATTCGGTAACCGAAATAAAGGAGATTAAGATGGCTCTTAACGCAGAAAATCATCTGTCATACAAGTGAGTAATATCTGCATAACCAAAAGGAAAACCTAGAAACTAGAAGTCAACTTTATGTTTATTCGGGTCTATTCATGTGTCGTACTAGGTTCAGACGCATCCTTTCCTCCACAAAATTTCATCTGTTACTTACGAGTGTCTGATCATCATCAGGGCAGAAGTAGTAAAAGTCGGAGAACGACTGCACTGACTTGAACCATTTATGCACAGTCGAGAGGAACTTGTCTGTTATCGACTTGTGCAGACTCGCGATGTTTTCACAATTCTGTGGCGATGATGCTAAATCTGCCACAACCAAGTTCACTAGAGCCAGGCCATCGGCTGTCACAGTTCTGTACAGGGAAGCCATCAAGACAATTGAATTTCACGTCAAACATAGTTCAATAGGATTTGTGCGATTAACCCTGAGCACGCTATTGTCATAGGAATGTATCGTTGTAGTAATGCGATAAACAGATGTCAGTGTGGCAAGGGTTAACGATCCCTTCCAAAAATGTTAAATCAGTCATTATCCAAAGTGGCTGAGCGCTTGCAAAAAATTACAAGAAAATACCCGATGGTCACTTTTATTAAATTGAATGGTTTTATCAACAAATCTCTATTTTGTAAATAGTATGTCCATATTTATAGTTTTGAAGTTTAAGCTATATATTATGTGTACATTATATGTTCATTAATTTCGATGTTGTGTACATTATGTATACATTATATGCTTATGTTATGTGTACAGTATAAAGTAATGTGCAAAAGTCTTGGGCCACCCACTAAATTTCAAATATTTTTCATTTTTTTATTTAGGGGCAATTATTTGGCATGTATGTGCATTATATGTCCATGTTATGTGACTCACCATATACGTATGTACATTACAGTACTGTGCGAGTCTTGGGCCACCAACATAATATGTCATATTTGTCAAAATAATCACTAAATATAGCATTCATGGGACTTTATTTCATTGAATGTATAATCAAAACAGATTTCTGCATCACCTATCGCACTGAATAGGTTAAACCTTTTTCTCTTCGTGACGTGGCTGTACTTCAGATGCTCTATGAATGGTCTCTGTGTTGTCTTCTCATTGTAAGTAACCATCAACTGTCATAGAGTCAGCAGAGTATGCGACATATGTAGCCACATTAAGTGTACATTACGTGTATGACATTATGTGAACATTCTGGTGTATATTATGTGTATATCACGAGACGAACCTGTTTTCCTCCCGATCCTGAAACTGCACGTTCCTCGTGGTTTGCCGCTGTGTCTCCCCGTCATCGAGGTCGACGGCATCATCGCATTTCGCGCTTTTTATGGCGTTGCGTACATGTCCGCAGGTCGTTCGTATGAAGGGGCAGATGTCTATCTCAAAGGGCACGGACTCCTGACACATGCGGTTGATGGCGCAGTCGACATCGTCATGGTGAATGTCGTACCCAAGTTGGAGGCTCTGAAATACTCCTGAGGAAAACCAAGCCAAGATCACAACAGTGTACGCAATAACAGCATCTATGAGAACCAAGTCCATCTACCTCTAAATCTTTATACCTCAGAGATACATAATAAAAAATAAGCAGTAGATGTGTTTAAATAAAAAAAATCCGGAATTCAGCGATTATATCACAATTATAAGTGGATTAATTTTAAATGATGAATGAAAAAAAAAATATTTTTGTTTTTGGAAAACAATAAAAAAACAATAAAAATATTACATTTGTCTGCACACTGTCAAAGAATAAAAAGATTTTTGGCTAAACATTTGGTATACAAGTTTGTATGTATTTTTAGTATAGTGTACTGTACAGATTTATTGCAAATAGTCTTTATATAAAGATTGTGTGAATGATTTTAGACGTAATGTTTATTTTCGTCATCAGGATTGTACATGTTAGAATATCTTTCTGTCATGTTGCGATTCTGATGTGAGTTTTTTCCACAAACATTGATTAATACAGGGTGGAGAATAGAATGTAGTTAGATGTAGATTATGTACAAAGTTGATTTGTAACTATATAAAAGTATAATCGGAACTTTTAGTGCATGCAACGTAATCAATAACACCACACGCAGATGTTTCTCAAGAAACTATACACATTTCCTTGACAGGCTGTAGGTCCGTAGAGCCTGCTATAGCATTACAGTTACTCACCAGTGACGTAACCGTCGAAATAACACTCCAGTATAATGTCAGTGTGAGCTTTAATGAGGCTCGGTGACTCCGATGTGCTGTCATTGGACCGACGATCGAGAGAATTCCCTTTTTCTGATGCAACGTCGGTGGAATCAGGAGTCTCTATTTCAACCTCGATGTCTTGCTGCGCGAGATGCGAGAATTGCCGAGGGAAAAACTCCGGCGAAACCTGTCTAAAATCTTGGGTAGTGTCAGCGGGTGGATTAAAATCCCAGCGATGAACCAGAGAGTCCGTGATAGCTGATGACGTGATGGCGTAGACGTAAACTGGCATGACGAGACCGTGTCGCATTGGCTCCCGTTCCTGCTTCTCGTTGAGTTTTGATGGGCAACTGTCGTCTATGACGACGGATTCTTTGTCGGCGGATGTTCTTTCTTTAGAAGGATCATAACATACGATTTCAGGTTTGCTATTTGTTGCGTCGGATTGGACGACTTCAACATCAGAAGATATTTTTGCATTCTCATTGTCAGACAAAACATTTGAACATGTCGGTGAAGTCGCCTCAGGTGAAAATATGATATAGGGAAGATCATGCTTGACTTCAGACACCAGACTCAGAGTTTGAGGCTCACTTTCCATACGATCTGTTGCGGTTTCCTGTCCGGTTACTGTCACTGATGTCTGTGATATTGATCCCTGATTCCTGTTTAGACCGTCTCTACGTTGGCTTGTATTAGGGACATTTTGAGCCAAGTTGCTAATATCCGCATATGACGCTGGCACAAACACCAACAAGAGAAGCTTATCGTCTTCTGCTTTAATGAAACATTTCCACTTAACATAATCGATCGTTTCACTAACACTGTGCTTGTCTTTTTCTTCTGAATAACCAGCCAGAGGAAACTTAATCCAGTCATTAGATGTAGTTTTTCTTGCCTGAACACTAGCCAGGAACTTATTACATTGAGTCGCAGACAAAATGAGCTCGCGATCGTGCCGCGAACGCAGATTTGAGTGGAATTCTTCCAACATAATATTGTTCGATTTGTCATGTCCAGATTCAACACCTATGATTGAAAACAGAATTGAACAATTCAATGACATCGTACAGCTGGAGTAGGTGGTCTAGTGGCCAAACATGGGCGTAAAAATTCAGAAGACTCAGTCAGTATGCGACCTATAATGCTTATAGAGAAAACATCTTAGACCCTCTCTGCCTACGGTGGTGTAGGTAGTCCTAGTACAGTGGTTATGCAAAGCTTTCATCCTTCTGACGTTGCGTTCTTTCAGATATTTTAGATAAATCACTGTCTCTCATGGCACTTCCCTTTTTGCTATCCCATCATGGCACCGCACACAATCCTCACCTCTCACAGCATACTCCTCAATAAATGTAGGCTCTGGGCATACGGAACCGGTCACACGGATGAACTATGGTGCCAGACACAGTGGCTTGTGTCACAATATTTTACCCATTATAATCAACGAGACCAACCTGTTCATTGAGTTAACCAGGCTACATGTAGGTTAGCCTGTTAAAGAGCTAATCATTTGTAAAGGGCCAATAATCGCCTAGGTATTGGGTTAATCCTAGCCTATTGCTGCAAACAGACATCATATACTTGGGCACTGAGTTTAATAAGAATTAGCCGTAAAAAGTTTCAAAAGAATACATTTTAAAACGGACACCATATGAATATTTTAATAAGCAGAAGAAAATATGTCCAAAGCAAATATTGCCAAATTACAAATCATTGAAGAAGGCATGTCTGTAACACGCACAAACAAGTCCCATTTTTACTTCCTCAGTGCATATTTAACATGCCGCCACATGAAAGATTCACCTATACTTATTTATGGCTAGGTTGATTGACATCAAGTATCGAAACACCACGGGCAAAAACGCAACTGGTATTACCCGAGACTCAAACCCCACACCATCTGCTTCATAAATACGTGGTGTTCTAACAGCTGAGGTAGGCTGTCCGGCGCATAACTAACCATAGTAACAGGAAATGCTAGTTTATAGTGGGGAAACAGGGACATTACGAACCGTTGATGAAAGTAGAGAACAAGAGCTCAATCTGTTGCGACTGAGGAAGGAGTTGTGTGACGTCAAAAGGCACGTCGATGACACTAATCGTCTCGTCTGCTCTGTATTCTCCATCAACATTGCTGAGGAAATCATGGAAGCAATGATGAAATTTTCAATTCGATTACCCAGTGTGGTAAATGTTACTTAACTACTGTTCTATGTGAATGTTCAAAACCACGCTGAATGGTGTCTCAGCTGTAATTTAAAAACTTTTTTGCAAATCCAGAGTACGATTACAATAAATAGCATCCTAATTCAGGTAGCCATTGTGGTTTTCTGAATAATCAGGTAGAAATGCACAGAACAAAGCTTCATCTCTGACGGAAGATCAGAGGTGAAGGATTTTCTGTACATTTCTCTCCGCATCGATATTACGTCATAGTCAGACTGCTCTTGCAGCAAATGACCTGTGACATCTAAATAAACCATTCTGCCCCAACTGAGATAGCAAACTACCATACTGTATATGATTTGAGATAATATAAGCCTATAAATTAACTATAACATTACACTGTAGAAGTGAGTCATATTGTCAACTAATGTGAAGTTTTTTAACAGCTAAGATAATTAGGTACCTTCAATGAGATATATTGCATTTCATTTTTAGTATTTAGCACTTTTAGACCACACCGAGATTTCGAGATCTAAACCTGTCAGTACAACCGAGGGATATTCTCTAGCATGAATCAAAATGATTCAATAACTAAGATGCAGCGTCTGGAATATATTTTGATCAATGTGAATAGTGATTCAACAGCAAAGAAATAAACAAGAAAATACATCGTACTTATGTACTTAAGATGACAATCTTCATCTCTGCATTATGTTTACTCATGGTGTCATATATGTTTTAACCAGGTTATTACTGCAGTATTCTTAGTTATTAGTGTAGGAAACTCATAACTGTTTTAGTGTTTTAGTTTTAGTGTATGTGTTATTTTCTGACATGGCTTAAACGATATCAATGATTTTAAAAACTGCATTTATGGATGTAAAGTGTGTCTGACAGCAGTTATATTAGTGCACTTTATATCAAATATATTTTATTACATTAACCTCAAAAAGTATTACCCTTGCATTTTTTCTTCGGGTCAACCTGTCAAAATGCTTACGTTTTCTGTATATCTATCATAAAGAAATGCTTAATACAAAATGATATGACTAATATAAGTATTGCAGTTGGTTTATGCCCCAGTACAAAGTGTCAGAAACGTACTTAGTCTGTTTAGCATTGGGTAAGTTGCTCTGAAGAGTATTGTGGCAGATTTCTTTGAGAATTTCAAAGTTCACGAGACTCAGCACGCAGGCACGATCCACCGGGAACAGCTGGAATGCAAGGAAATGAAGTTAAGTCTCAGAGATATAATGAAGCGGTCTCTGTTGTAATAAAAAAAGGGAAAAGGCGAGGTTTTAGTGCTACTTTATAATTGAATGTCAGTCGCATGTACAACATTGCCCTGTTACATTTTCATAAACCATTCCACGACAAATCTTTCTCGATATTCGAGCATGAAAATCGTGCTCATTTCCTATTGTGGAATCCCTGGTTTGTGCTGGTTCGAACTCGCAACCTCTCGCATAAAAGGCAACGCTGCTAACCACTACACCACTGCCGCCAAGCCCGCAAATGATCCATGATTCGATAGTTTTGGTTTTTGTCAATATGGTGAGCGGTGCTCTAACCACTGGTGCAGCTAGCAACTAGAAATCATACAGGAAATAATAATTCCCTGAGATTGATATGTAACAATGCGAAGAGATAAGGCCAACAGGAAATGATGTTGAGAATATTTTAAACATTTTCACCATCCACTGAACTTTGGATTAACACAGCGATCAAAATAATACATTTTTATGGCGTAGATTAGCTATAATGTATTGTCTATTGTCGCAAAAAAAAATGAAAAACCCACTAAAACAAAATTATAAAGTTAAAAAATACATATGAAAATGTAGAATGAAAGAACTTTTATAAAGCAATTATGATGCTAATAGCTACGTAGATAAAAACTGCTACCAATAACAAATACAAGCATGGGGACATTATTTATGAATATATAAAAATTTTAAAAGTTAACCAAAGAATTAGAGAAAATATGGAACTACTAAAACCAGTGAACCACCAATCTGGGAACTGTGTCTGCCAAATTTCGAAGCCTTGTAACTAGCAGTTTTTCGCAGAATTTTGAGTAAAAATAAACATGGGCAGAAATTACCTCCCATTGCTCGGATAAGCTCATATACCTCTCGCAAATCTGAATAAACCATAGCCGAGGATATTATCTTCCGAATGGCAAAGATGTTTTTTCAAGTTGTTTTTGAGAAGATTGTTTTAAGAAAATCTCTGAGACAGCTCTAACGTAATTCCACACAAATGATTAAGAGGTAAACCTCATCATCAGCATTCATTAAGGAGGTCAGGTGTTTAAATTACAATACTTACTTAATATCTCTTAATTATCTCTATCAAATATTTATCTGCAAATGACGATCGACCATTAATACATTGATGTAAAATTGCACTGGTCAAAGTCACACTGACCACTACGGGCACTGGCTACAAGCAGTTGAACTACAACTGGGGTATTTCTTTATAAAATCGTTCTATTACAAACTGCATCGGGATAAATGGATCACACCGGAATTCCTTCGCTCCTCAGAATAAAGTAACCACGGAAACCACCCTTTGTCTGGAATACCACTCCTAAATATTAAAACCCACATACAAAAGTTAAATTATTACCATTGTACACTAATATATCGTCATTCCCAAATTTCCACCCTTACTGAGCTTTATCGCCTGTTTTATTCGAATTTACTGTTAATTCATCACAAACACAATATTGATGGAGCCCGTCAAGCGAACCCTGAACGGACTCACAATGATTACTACAGATTCCAAGATCATCAGCAAACACGAAGATCGAAACTGTCGCCATAGCAACGAATGATGTCATAACCCGACTGATTGAATCATATGCCAATGATATATCATGTCAAGAACACCCTGAAGTCATAACTGTCATAACTGAAGTCATCATAGTTTACTGTATATGCCTATTTTATTTTGGATTTATTCGTGGTATACCGAGTTCGATTTCGAACCGTATCCCTTGTGTTTCTAGTTAATCACAGCAACCATAAATTGGTGAAGTGTCTTTGATAGTCATGTGTTGATAGGGCACTATAAATAAATAAAATTTTATTTCATAACCCTATAATAATTCTAAGGCATATGCACAATTTATCGAATTAATGTTAAAATTATTTTCTATTCTAAGCAATAATTATTAGGAAAATAAGT
>WURV02171093.1:0-14302 GCA_011762755.2 Epimenia babai | reverse complement strand
AAAATTGCGTAACACTGAAACTGAAACTAAGTGACGCCGTCTTCCTCACTTAGCACCACCGCACAACGTATTCACCCCCTTCGCGCTACGAACTAGTTCGCAATTGGTTACATTTCTTACGACGCTAAACTGTGTAAGACGGAAACGGGTTTAAATGTTATTTTATATTTTAATTTTATTTTATATTTTATATTTTAATGTTATTTTATGGGGTGCGTCGTAACCACAAAACGTCGTAGGTCGCGACCATCGTAAACCGAGAACTACCTGTACACTCTAAACTGCAAAACAACGTATCGTGACGGGATAACCGTTTCATTATCATACATGGCGGTCTTCAAACGCGATACTAAGGATTGTGTAAAGTTATGAGTAATAACAGCAACGATACGAACTCGACCATGTTAGGATAGAACTGCTTGTCCCAAACGGAGTATAGAGACGTTGTACAATAAAGTCGTTTCCCGTCAAGACTCAGTTGTATCATCTGTGGCCCGCCGTGCACCTGGACTCCTTTCACCACCGTACGTTTCGGTTGAGCCTGTGTCGAAAAAAAAATATTCTTTTATTTCTTAATTTTTTATTCATTCATTTAGTTATTCATTCAGTCATAAAGTCAATATGGTAAACAGATAGCTCAGTCGGTAGAGCCCCCCCCCCCTAAAGTCGGAGGGTTCGAATTTCGGAAAATTCATTTGTGTTTTGCGTTGTATCCATAGGGAAGGTGCTTATCCCAGTGGCTTGAGTCGATTCCCGTCATAATTCATTAAACGCCCAAAATGTAGAAATTTGTGGAGTTACTGACCACAAAACGTGTACAATATTTACATAATATTTCTCTTAGTCATTCAAAGTTTGTTAGCATTGACAGCAATAATTTAACGAACAGATTAAACATTACAACTTAATTTCAGCGGCTCATAAAAATGGTAATCTAATATCTACACGATTTTATCAGATCACGTGCCGTACCTGTCGCTCATCGTCTTCAATCGCCTTCACTGGACCGTCGGTGCACAAACTTCCTGATATGAAGACCTAAAAATATATAAATAAAAAAAATAATAATAAAATGTTCACAACGAAGGTTATGTACGTAAATCGCGTACACCCGCACTCACTAAATCATCAACTCACCCACGCTAGCGCTGCAGTCATATTCTTTACGGAATCCATTAACGGCAGACGTATGTTAATGTCCATTAGTACAGTGTGGTTCAGTTTCGCCATTAATATACCGTTTATATACATACAATGTTTAATTGGCTATGTTACAATTTCTCTACTTGAGAGCATAGCACAGAGAACTGGTCTATTATAAATTTTTAACGTCGAAAATCGCGTGTCTGTGAAGTGAGATTAAACGTAGCGGTTGGGCTGTATCGATCGTGTGCCACCGTATGTTGGTTGGCGGTAGACATCGGAGTTTGGTGCGGTAATATGTCTTTTCTCAAGAAAACACTGGTAACGGCTTGTGTTAAATGTCTTATATACCTGTCCAACGAGTTTCGGGTGACGCCGGTCCGTGATATCGTACTGGCGAATATCACCCTGAAGCCAGTTACTAAAATAGAGAAAACGATCGTCGAGAGAGATGATGATATCCGTAATTAGACCTGCCCACACAACAAAAATCGTTGTTATTCGGTTCGATGACGTGAGTGCTACTATTTTATACGGATACTCGAAACTGTTGTCAGTCGTTATTGCGCATGCGTCAGTGCGTCTTGAGTTCTTGTTTGTTGCCAAACTAAGTAACTTCCCTTACATTAGGATCAAAATCATAAGAAAAACGTTATGACATATCATAGGTGGGGAATGCACAAAAATCCTTTCTCTGCTATAACCAATCTGGTGCTGAACTGAGCACCGACGGAGGTGAAAGGTAGACTTTCTCATGTCCATTATGATATTTAACAGCCTTTTGAGAACACACTGGCATATTGTTCGCATGATATACTGACTTCAAATGTCAGTTTGTTTTCAAAAGTGTGTTAAATTTCGAAATGCGTAGAAGAAAATCTGCCTTTGTCCCTCAGAGTTTGCAGAGCATCAGATCGGCCATCTGCAGGTCATAAATTCGGGCCTTGCAGGGGACAAAGTTTTCTTTTCTATGTCTAGAACTACAACGGTTACCCAATAACCATACAACGGTTTTGAACGAACACGTATGCCTTTCCTTCAGTTATCATACTTAATTTTACGGAGCATAAGTCGATGTGGTCAATTTTTTGAGTGTCTACAAGTCGAAAGCGTTTGCTCGTGGCTCATATTAGTACTTAAAATGTCGACTTTTTCCCGGCGATAAAGTGGAAAGTGTTGAAATAGGTTTTCTACTTGACTTTAATTAAGCACTGTTTATACCTGTATAGTGTTTACCTGGCATGTCAGGCAAAAGCCAGCCTTCAACCTTTTTTGACGGAACACTCACTACCTTTTCAGCGTCCCAGCTTCCATCCTGTGAATGGTTGAAACAAAACGATATTTAATGGCAAATAACTCCACAGGGGACATAATTCACATGCGCAAGCGTATTAAGGGGAGGTTATATACACACATCTTTTTTGGAGAATCGAAATATGGTGGAGGAGAGCCCGCAGGCTACGTAGCCTTCGTCGGCCGCTGGGTCGTGCAGAAAGCGCATCTCCAGCGGTACGAGTCCGTCGGGGCCCAGGTCTATGCGCTGAATCACCTTACGCGTCGTCCAGTCCCACACGTTGAGGCTGTGTCCGTATTCTGAATACAAACCACTACAAGTTTCCATTATACTATTTTGTAGAATAATCCTTGTAATATTCTACTATTTAATATCAATAATATTGTTTTTATCGAACCATTTAAGAGAATAATCACATTAGCATTCTACTCTTCAATGAAATAATTCTGTCTTCATCATGCCATTTGATGGAATAATCCTTTTTACATTCTGCCGTCTAATAGAATAACCCTAATTACATAGGACTATTAAATATATAATGGTGTCACATATTCATAAATTTTAAATAAGCTATTATTTTACTGTTGACATAATTACTATAAACCCGCGATCATCTTTTTGACTGCGATAGTAGGGCCGGTGGGTATAATTAGTCCATCCATATCCAGTATGACGTCAGTAGTAACTTTGTACATATTACGTTACACACGCTGGAGTGCGCGTGGTGTTCACGCTTCGCATGCGCCATTCCAGTGTAGGGCTTATTGAATCACTCGAGCTGCCACTCAATATGTCTAACGACTCCTGACATTTTGCTGAGTGACCTCGTCGGTTTAAGACCGTGGTTTACTTTGTCGTAGTTGATTAATTTTTGTTCTCGATAATCATTTAGCCATCTTTTTCAATGTTTTTTAAAAGTATTCTTGTGAGAATTCCGAGGCGTTTTTTTACATTTATGTTTGATTTCCTCGCTGTCTGTGATACTAGTGACACTAGATCAATTTCTTTTTGCAAGGAATCAGACTTATTGATTCCTGAAACATCTTACTATAGCAGACGATCTAGGTAGAAACTGATTGCGTACTTTTTATATCATCCGAGCCAAAGATTTCAATCTAATTGAGGAACATCATCAATTTTCTCTCTGCCCAGCCATATAATGCGATTTGTTTCTAAAATATTGAAAAGAGAATTGTCAAAGTCCATTGCTATCAGGCAGAAGTTGTCTTTGGATTGGCCTTCACATTTTCCCGGGGTATTGTCATCAGGAAAAAGAAAGCATTTTTCACTCAGTTTGTTTTTACCATAAACGATCCTCTAAAAATGGTTTTATCGTAGGGCTGCACATCTTTGATAGGTGGTTTTTGGGGTTAATACCTTTGGTTGCAATAACATCAGCCCTTCACTATATGCCAGGTATCTTGGAGTTGCCTTTACTTTAACCCTTAAATAAATACACATAATCGCCACAATACATTACTAGGACGCAATTTAAAAACCGTAGAAATCCTCTGTTAGATTGGTAAGTATTTATGTCTATTTTTTTTTATGTCATTACTTGATGTTATCATTTGTTGTAACATCATAATGAACAATTTATTAAAGCTGTGCTCTTTGTATATTACATGGATGTATATCATTACACTCTCTTAGTGGCTTGAACGCATCGTTTATAATCAACTCTCGCATTATCTCAATATCAACTCACTTTTATCCTTCAGTCCAGTCTGCTTACAGACCTCAACATAGTGTTGAAACTGCATTAGTTTCGTTCTCTAATGATATACTCACAGCACTCGCCTCAGGCAAATAAGTACTACTCTTAGTACGCGACTTCTCCGCTGCATTCGACACTATTGACCATGATATAGTCATATCTCGGCTCATCAACAACTTTGGTATTATAGGAACAGCTCTAAAATGGCTCCAGTCTTATCTATCCGATAGATCTTTTTCTGTCCATGTCTCCTTCCATCAATCCTCTACCAAACCACTGCAATACGGTGTCCGGCAGGGTAGCGTCCTAGGGCCTCTACTTTTCAGCTCTTACACATCACCCCTACATCATAACATTTTATGTCATGGTCTTTCATGCCACTCCTATGCCGACAATACCCAGTAATGGCTATCACTGACGACTTAGAGCAGCTCAAGGCAGCCGCTTCTCAGATACAGGCATGTCTTGAGGATGCTGCCCAGTCTGTCCGTAATTTAGGTGTTATATTCGAATGTAACTTCTCTTGTCATGGGCATATATCGCAAGTTATTAAATCGGGATACTTTTACCTGCGCAATATTCGGTCTACCTCCCATTACCCCACATAATCCCGACTGGAAACACTCATCCATTCATTCATCGCTTCCCGTATAGACTTATGCAACTCCCTACTCATCAATATCCCATCCTATGAAACATCCCGCCTTCAAAAACTCCAGAATGCTTCCGCCAGACTAGTGTGTCGGCTTCCACTGCGCATGCATAATACCCCTACCTTAAAATTACTACATTGGCGTCCAGTCCACCTCTGTATCCAATTTAAAATCCTCTTACCGACCATTAAATGCATCCACAAACTTGCTCCCTCCTACCTTTCAGACCTTATTAGCGTTCATGTGGCCCTGTCGCAGCACCCGATAGTCGGCTACTCTTGTCCTCACCCAACCATTATTCAGATGCACTCGTTTCGATGGACGCACTTTCCAAGTCATAGCTCCACAGTTATTCAACAACCTTCCCCCTCACTTCGTTCCACAACTTCCATAACTCAATTCAAATCCCAACTAAAAACGCAACTTTATCGAGAAGCATACCCTGATACATATTTTTTGCCTTCTCTCCTCCATTTTTTTCATCTTTTTAATCTAGGTATTTTATTATTTAGCTGTCTCGTCTCTATGACCTGCATTTACATACTGGTTGTATTTCACTAAGATTACTCTGTGATGAATTTCATTTTCGAATTCAGCTTACGATTAGTGTCACCTGGTTAGGCTATTACTTTATCGCATGTTTTCGTGTTAAGTGTGACTGACAGTCTTACGACTAAAGCTGCACTCAAAATACTTCGATAATAACAATAATGATAATAATCATCAAAAATAAAAGCGCGATATATTTTATAATAAAACAAGGAGCTCCAAAACCTCGTATTTTCCCTTATTCCAAAAAACAGTTTTCGTCCAGTCTTAACATGGTGTTTGGCGCCATTTAGTAAGTAGTTGGTGCACTTCAGAAGTAGGGTGTATATGAACGTCCTTACCCGTTGCTACATCGGCTGGGTTAAAACCTTTCCTCCAACTTTGTGGCGATGCCCACTCGCTGCTTATCATGACGTTATGGCGCGGCTGATACCAGAAGTCGTATCCAAACTCGACAGGCGGCCCGTTCTCCCACTTGCCCTTCACGTTAAAGCTGTCGTCAGCAGCGTTGAGCAAAACGAAAGAGCCTGGGTGTTGTGTGGCGAAGCGTGGTATTGCTCGTATATATTTAACGTAATGTATATTGGATATAGTCATGGTGGTTCATAAATTATGTGCTGGAGATAGTGGGTGTGAATCTCACAAAGGTTTCGAACAACGTTTTTCTGCGCATTTTCCTCTATATATTGCACAAAACCATCCATACAATTATTTCATCTACGCATATATCCGAGGGGTACGAGCATATGATCCGCGAGCATATGAACCGCCACGCCCCCTTTCTATTGTGACGGCTGTGGCCGCCACTTTCACCGACGAGCAGATGAACCGCTAGCCGAGGAATTTGGTCGGAGACAATCGAACAGCGGGCATATGAACCGCTAGCTCAGGCTGATTAAGTGAGGAAATGTTATGAACACGTAACACGTATGAAATTTATTTACACTATCAGCAATGCCGCGTAAATAATCAAGATTTACGACTTCGTTTTTCGTTCTGTATGCCTAAAAGTCTTCCATTAATCTTAGCGTACATACTGTTTTGTGGCGTTTTTCGCATTCCAAGAACTCTTCCATGTATTTTAATTTCGGATTTATCAGATAATTCGATCAGTTTTGTGATAAATCTCCAAATGTTGCAATGTGGCGAAGCAAAGTTTTTGTATATCGCCGAATGCCAACTTTCAACAACGTTGTTGGTCCGAACTTCGCCCATATACCAGTCCCACGACTTGTCATTAGTCGAAGGATTCCAGGACAATTTCTGCACGAGTCTATGGCATGGATGGAAGTCCTTGATTGCGAGAACGTCGCATAGTGTGGCACATTGATAATGATGGATGAAGATGAGTTATCATGTGGTCTCAATTAAGTTCGTTGGATTCTATAATTGATAAACATGTAGTCGTTCACAAGATAATCATTACCGCCTTGCGTCAGATCAATCTTAGAATATTCCCTAGGTTCCATCATGAAATCGTGTACGAATGATATTCTTGTATTTTTATGCACTTTTATACGAGTTAACGGAGGTTCAATAACAATAGTAAACCCCTCTGTAATATCAAGTATGAACAGTAAAGAAAACGTTGCAGTCGGGCCTGAATACTCTATTGTCCCGTTATTTGATTTTGATGTGGCGGGTCCTTGTGATTACAGCGTGGCGCACGTGTTTTGACTCAACGCCCCGCGTTAAAGATTAGAGATATCAAAAGTCTTTGAGAGGAGACGGTATTCTGGTTGGATGATTCGACCTGTCAATCACCTGTCTAATGAGACGAGGTGTGATATCCGTAGCCAATAGAACAGCGGTTCATATGCTCGCGGATCATATGCTCCATCACCATATCCAAATGTTGGCCGACAGATGACAGATTGTGAGCGATTCTCAGCATTTGCGTTTTTCTTCTATATAAGACGCTTCCAACCAAAATGTCATGATGTTCGTGATAATGGACACTGGGATAACGAGATAATAGCGTAACGACAGATAACGCCATCGTCATTAGGACCTCAGTAAAATCAGGGGTGAGCGTTTGCATAACCACATTACAACAGCTACCCAGGCACCCATATTGCGATGTGCTTTAGGCACCTATTGAAAGAGGTTGATATTTGGTAGAAGGGAACGTGAACTGGCGTCTCTCCACGAAAAAGTTTGACGATCAAATAATAGTTGCAAACCCGTATTAAGCCTAAAGGCATGTAAGAACACAAAGAAACATGCACAAAATACTGGTAGATGACCCATGAAGAAAACATACTGAATTTTATATCAGAAAAAATTGTCATAATAGACAAAGTACACGATTCGATAATACACCGTATCCCCTCGCATGATTCATCCGATGACGTAGATTGTACTGGCTTCGGGTGCGAAGCCATACAAATGTATACAGTGCAGGATCAACAAGCCATAATTGCATCAACAAACAGACGCCATTTTTTGCATTCATAATTGATGGGCACATTAATTTTCCTCTACATTTTAGTAACAAAAACTCGTAATTACACCGTGTTTGTAAAATATAAATAAATAGAAACTAGATGTAATGTAAACGAGGTAATATGTGGACTGTTATATAATTATTATATGGTTCGTAATGCTCGAGTGGCGATGTGCTCTAATAAAATGGTAATTTTGTAAGCAGGGGAATGTAATTAATTATTCTGCATTGCTTGCATAATGGTATCCAAGAGCGACAACTCAAAAGAATCGAATTAACTGTTTTTCGTTTTATCTTTAGGAGCAGTAGTTATCACATATGTTATAAAATATATTTATATAACATAAAAGAAATCAAAGTGTCGCAACTAGGCGCTCCAGCGATAGAGGGAAACACATCACGATGACATTGCACTACCTTTATTCTTGCCGTTCTCGTCGCCCATTGTACTTATCATAACGTTCCCGTCGGCCAGACAGTGTGCTGAGTGTGGATGCGTTGATCCCACTTTCTGTAACAGCTCTTCCGGTTCTAGGACCTGACAAAAAAGTTTAAAACTTTACTGAACAATATATGCAGAGATGAAATCACTTACAAAAACGCGTGAATTGATTTAAGCACCACCATAATCGCTATATTAGTAAAACAATGAATATCACCTGACTTCGATAACGATGTTCTAATTTGCCTTAATTTATCTCCTATGTCCTAGCATTAGTCATAACGAGATTATAAAACATTTACTTTACGGCCCATTTTAATCCAAAATCTCTCATACTAAGACACAATGTTCTCATTCCATATGTGTTGACAGTGTTGTTCTAATGATTGGTGAGAAATGCGCAGAAAAACCCGTGCTTCTGCTGGGATCCGAGTCAACAACCTCCACGTACTCGAGCTGTTGCTCGACCAATTGAGGTCCCATCCGCGCCAAAGCTTTATTCTGTATTTCTCTCCTTTTACATCATGTCACAGAATTTCTTAACGAACGATAAATGAAGCAACGACCATTGAATCGTAACGAACACGAAGTGACTAATTATGAAAACTAAGTGACCAATAAACAAGGAACGCAAGGAATACGGTTCAAAATCGAAATCGAGGGCTGTGATAAATTCGGGGTATAGTGGATAATGGCCGAGTTACGAGGTTGTACCGTATTGGGTGACAATCCGAAGTTTACTGCAAATGGTTGCCTTTACGTTGTTAGATATTGGCGGAGAAATTACAGCGTTAGAATCTTCCAGGTGACTAAGATGGCGGGACTAGTATAGTCGATAACACACATTCCAACGCGGACACACCTTACCACACACTAACGCGGACACTGCCATGATCATTCTTTCCATGAAGATGGATCTTTCGGCGTTTCCCTTAGTTACAATACAATATCTTTATTGAATAATTTGCCTGAACCTAGTTGGTTCACAGGCTAGCAAAATACACTCACATCAATTTCACATTTAATAAATAAATATAAAATATACAACGATAAATATGAATATTCCAGACTCTAAATTATGCGTCATTATTATCACTTAAAACACGACAATACATTACCAACACATTACCAATACAAATTAAACATATAGACTAATTATCTCGTACTACATTGGAAAAAAGCTAACGTACCCGTAACGAAAGCAAAGTGACCAGTAATGAACGCAAAGTGACTAGTTACGAACGCAATGTGACCAGTAATGAACGCAAAGTGACCAATCACAAAACGCAAAGTGGCCAGTAACGAAAGCAAAGTAAACAGTAACGAACGCAAAGTGACCAAGAACGAACGCAATGTCGAGTATCGAATGGAAAGTGACCAGTAACGAACGAAATGTGACCAGGAACGAACGTAGAGTGACAAGTAACGAACACAAAGTGACCAGCAAGGAACGGAAAGTGACCAGTAACGAACGGAAAGTGCGCGGTCACGACGCAAAGTGTCCTGTAACGAACGCAAAGTGTCCAGTAAGGAACAACACAAAGTGCCCAGTGAGAAACGCAGTCACCGGTAACGAACGCATAGTGAACAGTAGCGAAGGCAAAGTCACCAGGAACAAACGCAGTGACCAGTAACAAACACAGTAAACAGTATCGAATGCAAAATGACCAGTCACGCATACAATATGACCAGTGACGAAGACAAAATAACCAGTAAAGAACGAAAAATAACCTTCATAATAGTTGGGCGTCTTTGGTCTCTCCCAATGTCGATGATGTAAATACGGGACGATTCCAGACAGGGCAAAATGAGCCGGTTGCGCACCTTTGTGCAGTCGTCACAACAGCTCGAGCACGCGTTGTAACCAGTATGGTGGATTTCATCACCGATATGTGGCATGGGCAGACGATGAATTACCTTTTAATAAAGGAGGAGAACCGAATAAGCTCAATGCACTTTATTATAATTTTGAGTTTATACATTTGTATACATTTTTATTTATTTGTTTCTTTGTTCGGTAGGTCAGTTGTTCTGTTGGTCGTTCCCTCCCCATCCGTTCGTTTGTCCGTCCACCCAATCGGCCGTTCTGTTTGTGCAATTATCATCCATTCATTAACACATTCATTTCATAAACAATTTAAGCATACACCTCAAAACTATACAACTTTCGTCGTGCGGCGAACATCCTGTTCTAAAAGAAATCCCTCTCAACATTGATGTCCTGAAACTTACACACATGAACTAATTAATTCGATTGTCAGTTTAATGCGGTCAAATTATAACGCCAACACCATTGCATATGACGAACATAGCGTGTTTACAGATATTGTCTGTGTATGTCTCATTCAGATTTGTTTAGGGCATCTCTATTCAAGCAATTAGAGGTGATTTCGGCCAAGGTTTATCTTTTCCAAATCTGTATTTTTTTTGTTTCAGTATCTTAATGCGTATTTTCAGGTCTCCTTGGCCTCTTGTTTTTGATAGTCTCCTTCTCGTTCTAATATCAAGATGGCCTCCTTGGCCTCTTGATCGTGTTTTTCTCTTTTTTTTTCAGGTGAGCGTCTTGAGGCCTCTTTGGACTCTTGTGTTTTCTACACCCTATCTCCTCTTTTTCATCATCGATCTCTCCGTTCTCCCTCTCTAACTAATCTAGTAATTGCATGCGCTTTGTCTAAGCCTATCAGACACATCGTCATAATAGCTCAACATGACGCATGCTTCTAGCATTTTGAATGCCCTGGGACTAATTTGGTGCGCTATAGGCACGACAAATTGGAACGTAACGCTTCAAATGACATTCAGATACCGCGTGCGATGCGCTGTTTTATGCGTCCCAAGCATATTTCTAATGTACAATCCACACAGAAATGTTTGTTACGATATACACTTTCTTTATTTCTATGCAAATTCTAGGCATTGCGAACATTGTTGATGGATGTCAAAATTTCCCCGATTACTTTATATTCTCCAGTTTAGGGATATGTCTGTGTTTCTTTATTCTTAATAATTGATCGCTGCCAATTTGGTTGAATATATCAGACATTGGGAGCAGTGTGTCTAGACCTATCAATCACGCGATATCACATAGATGGTTGTTTTTGTTAACTTACCTGGCATATGCTCCATCTCAACGCTGCCTAGTTCTGCATATTCAGTACAATACACCAGGGGGTGAAATACGGGGATTATACGGCTTTTGCTTGCCGGCGAGAAAAGCCGTACGGTGAACAATGGGGCTGGATTTCATACGGCTTTTACTCGCCGGGCTTTCACACCTTGCGCCAATGTCTCTCTCACACATTATGTATTCCATTGAGTACTGTTTCAATTTCTCGTCAACTAACAATCGTCATGATACAACTTTGATGGTATCCGTTTTTTCTAATCTTCTAACATTTAGGAAATATGTACCGCGCCACGCGCCGACTGGACGGCCGAGGCGGAACGTGGACAATGGCCACCGCTCGCGCCCGCGGTGGACAATGGTTTCAGAGCGCGGCCGCATGGTTAACAAAGGCCCAATTCAACTCTGTTACCTTTCCTCGCCGCGTTCTCACACCTCCGGCCAATCTGTTACTTTTACTCGATTTTCTTGGGGCGTAAAAGCCGTATACACCAAATACGGGCATTGAAATACCAGAATCTACAATACCTAAATAGTATAATAGTAAACTCAATATGATATACCGTATATACTCACTTATAAGACGACTCACTTATAAGACGACCCCCTGACTTTAGAAACACAAAAGCCAATTTTAGCGTTGATTGGTTTATAAGACGAGGCCAACTTTTATTCATAATACAGACTGAAAATGTAAATAAATCTAATTGCGACTGTTCCACGCGTTGTCGTCTTCGTCGTTAATAAATAAAAAGTGAAAGAGCAAACAATTTTTCAAGAATAAACACAATAACAAAAACATAGGACATCAAAAGCAATAGACGATCTTTGACTGTATATAAAGTAAAAGCAACACACGCTATCAAACCGCTATGTTATACGCAGACCTGTCTGTCATGCGAAACGCTACCTGGCGCCTGCGAACGACGATGTGCTTTGAAATAATTATAGTCTCACTTAGAAGACAACCCCCCACCCCCACTTTGAATCTAGGTTTTTGGTGAAAAAAGGTCGTCTTGTAAGCGGGTATATATGGTAGTTCTATGTGATGTATTGGGCATTGTGATTCTTTGTATGATCCCATTTATTACTAATGTTCTAGAATGTTCACATAGTTCAAGGAAATACTATGGCTGGCAGGCTAAATCCGGCTCATTGCTTGTACAAGGGTATCCTTATTCTATATTACATTACTATTGAAATGTTAGTCACCAGGTTAAAAATCAAACATCATTAGTAGATCATAAGGCTGAATAAGTCTATGTTAAACCCGATAATGTTTGTAATTACGAAAAAATGCGAGTATAAAATACGGAAACATATATCAAGGCTTGTATCGCTATAAGTAGCGAGTAGTAAAGAGTGTTTCTGATTTGCAATTGATCATTTTCTTTATAAATAAATAAATAAATGTTAGGCATTTATATACCACCCCACTCCATGCACGCATGCTCACCGGGTGGCCCACGGTGGTGTGAAAATAGCAACTAATATTAGAAAAAATGAAGTCGTTACAGTAACAATTGATATTGTGTAAACAGATATGACTTAAGCATAGTTTCAAACATATTAATAGAGACTATGCTTCTCATTTCGAGGGGCAAAGCATTACATAGAGCGGGCCCGGCAAAGCGAAAGCAGTGCTGTCGAGTAGTGACACTGAGAGGCGGACTGTTGCCATTGACGATATAGTTCATTTTATTAAGTGTATATGATGGGAAGGCACGGTCGCTTCAGACCTTTCTCAGGAAACATTGCGTTTTTAGACACCCGACTATTGGCACTGTAGCAACATTGTGTTGAAAAGGTGATCCAAGCCTTGACAGCAGAGTATTAACTGCGTAAATAAAATGAACATAATGTATACAAGATACAATGTCATATTGTTATTTGTCAGGGAGAACAATATTTTGTCAATTGCAGTATGCAATACCCAGATATTTGGAAATTGCGTAAAGTAGGTGTATGTATAATGTCTGATGATGGTGGTGATGATGATGATGATGATGACGATGACGATGACGACGACGAAAATGATAATGATCATGGTGATGGGTGTGGTGATAATGATAATGATAGGGATAGAGATAGGGATAATGATAATAATAATAATACCTGCGAGTACGTTGGCGACTCTGGATCCACGTCGACAGTAGACAGGTAATCGTGTCTGGGAGTGGCGCTGCGGGGTACGGGGCATGTAACGTACATGAGCCGCTCTCTGGGTCCCATCATCGCGTCCAGAGGGGATGGGTATCCCGGGCCAACAGATATTTTTCGAGCTAGAGAGGGTATCATTATACTGTCAAAATTATATCACTACGCGATTGTTATCGATGGTTAAGTGTATAGCGCCGGGCTAATACCAATAAGAAAGAATAGTAGAACACCAGACCCGTTATCTGGAGGTCGTGGCTCGAGTCCCATCACAGGTATGGGGTTTTTATGTGCATTTCACTCCAGCATTACGAAAGGAGGCACGAGCCTAAGCAAAACAGATTCCCGTCAATTTTTCCGTTAAATCTGTGGGCACAAGTAGCTATCATAGACGTTTATTTGCGACAACACTGTATACGCACATAAAAACAAGTCTTTTGTTATTAGATGCCATGCAAATAGTGCCTTTTACATAGAAATTTCTGGAACGAACATAACCAAGTTTTTCAGCACCATTTCAACGAAATGACTGCAAATGCACGTATGTCTGTATATACAGGGGATTCCCGGGTGGCTCAAAAAAGTGATAACGCTCACCGTACTAAGTATATTTTCCCAACTGGGTGTGGAACCAGAATATTTTCCCCTTTATATTGCATATAAATCTTTTCTTGATAAGATGATGACATTTTACAACATCTGTCACTGATTGGCTATAGATTACAAGCTACCGAACACGGGCAACACTACTTTTCTTGGTGCAATATTTTGACGACA
>WURV02171092.1:0-31490 GCA_011762755.2 Epimenia babai | reverse complement strand
TTATATAACATGTATATGTAATTTATATAACTCTTATATGTAATTTATATAACATGTATATGTAATTTATATAACTCGTATATGTACTTTGATCACTTACAATATATCACTGTAAACATGAGACATTTTCATGTCTTCCATATGAAACACTGTTAAGTATAAAGTTCAATTTTAATGAACTAAATTAACTTACATATTAATTGACATTACATTAATAATTTAACACCACGGATTCATAAAAATAAGCATTCATCTTCTCTGCTTTTAGACTTTAGAAATAATGAATAGGTATGGGTATTATATGAGACTTTATTAACACAGCGTATATACAGCTGAATTAGTCCTGCCCATATATGGCAATAGGAAACAATAGGCCAAAGAGGCCTCAAGACACTCAACTAACGATTGGAAAAAAAAATAGGAAAAACTGAAAAGAAAAAATAAAAAATGTCGAATAAAAGAAACACTTGAGATGCAAGAAGTGAAAACATGAAAAAAACTTGTTAAATAAATAAAAACAAAAACAAACAAAAAATAACAAAAAGGAATAAACAGAAAGGCCAAAGAGGCCTCCACCAGACACTCGGATATTAAAACAACAGGCCAAACAGGCTTAAAACAGTCAGATATAAAGAACTCATTGCGATATTAATACATTAAGCCATTCAAATTATTAAAACAAATAGCCTCAAGCCCCTCCCCTAAAAATCACTTGAAAAAAAGAGAAAAAAAAAGAGAAAAAGACAGAACAAGAGGCTGATATCAGAACGAGAAAACAAGGTGACTGAAAACATGAGGCTAAAGAAACCTGACAATATCCATTATGATACTGAAACAAGAAAAGAGGCTAAAGAGACCCAACAATACCCATCACGACATTAAAACAAAACAAGACGCCAAAGAGAACCGACAGTACTCATTACAATAAAGAAACAAGGCAAGAGGCCAGAGACCCAACAATACCCATTACGACACTAAAACAAGACATGAGGCCAAAGAGACCCAACAATACCCATTACAATGCTAAAACAAGAAAATACCCATCTGTGGAAAAAACCTAGGCTGAAATCACACCTAATTGCCAAAACAGAGATGCCCTAAACAAATCTGAATATCTGACAAATGGTAGATCTTCGCACTAAGCTGACATGCAGATAAGGATTTTCAAATTGAAAAGTCGATAGAAATTACCCCCTATGACGAGATGCTGAGCAAATCTAGAATATACTAATCCAAGACAATATCCGCCAAATGGCAGACCTGCGATAAGCGGTTAGTGAGACAATTTTTTAAGAAAAATACCAATATCAGCGTAAGTTACTTCCCTTAGGTGCAATGACGATGCTATGAACAAATCTAGAAGAGACCAGCCCAAGGACAATATCTGCCAAATAGCAGACCTCTGCGATAAGCGGTTCTTGTGAAGATTTTTTAAGAAAAAATACGAACATCGGCAGAAGTTACTTCCCCTAGGTGCGATGACAATAACATGAACAAATCTAGAAGAGACTATCCCCAGGACAATATCTGCCAAATGGCAGATCTCTGCGATAAGCGGTTCTTGAGAAAGAGCGGTTCTTTAAGAAAATGTTGACATCAGACGGACCGAGCTCGGGTGAGCTAAAAATACATGTACCGGTATTTCATTAGTTTGCATCATGAAGTTTGAAAGGCCACAAAAATTAGAGTAGGCCTCAGGATATAATAAAGACTTGCAAGGTTGATTTAAGCAATTTATATTAAATGTAATAGTAAACAAGGGCAAGCAATAATAGGAAAATGATTGTTTGATTTATAACAGGCTACAGTTCTGGTTAATTAATTATCCTCAATGTAAACATGACTTTCTGATTAAAAGTAAATGTAATGCATTTGTAGTTATGTGCAAATGGTAATTAGCTCCTTAGTAGCATTCCGTGGAACCATGTTGTGTATTATGCTACAAGCTGTTGTACAAAGCTTGCTGTCTGTTACATACAGTTCACTTGCATATAAAACAAAACAATAAAACAGTGCCAGAGTGAACCAGACTGGAGTCTGATGCATGTGCCAATGGAACATCTGGTGTAACGTAAATAGCTCAGCAACATACAGTAGTGAAGGAACACATCAGCAGACTGCTTATACTGGAAGAACATCAATCTCAAGCCAAATCTCAGTAGACAGCCACGAAAAAGCTGCTCACATATAGCTAATACAGCAGGTACAAGACATGAGTAAAACTAGCATATGTGCAATTAATCCACAGGTGCAGACACACAGGTGAAAGTGCTAAGTATATTAGCTCTTCAATACACCGCGAAACGCTTCCTACTGTAGGTAAATACGCTGAGACCTGCTCAAATCTTTATTAAACATAAAATGATCGAGTGGACAGCAAATATTAAGAAATGGTGGATGATATAAAACAACCAAGATAACATACAAAGTATTTATTACCTTCCCTTTTAGTATATGATATGAGTAATTCTGCAAGCCACTCTTCCTTGCATGCTATTTAGTTAGACTTGGTGTAATTTGACTTTATCTTCATCATTAAACATAGTGCCTCCCCCTATTTCATCCCTAACGACTATCCTTTGTTACGACATAAATCCAGCTGTTAATGTAGTAATTCCATGTTTTAGTTTGTTTGGTTATCGTAACCACGGTGAACACAGTCTTTTCCGCACCAAGCCATACAATACAATCGGCTTTTTTGAGGATCATGAAATGAAATATATTTCATTAAATTGTATAGATCAGTCTACCACCAAACATGCTTGATATAAATACAAGTAGTCATTAGCATAGTTAATCCATTCGGTAGGCATAATACCTACATTCCCACATTTACATGGTACAAAAATAAAACCATGTTGTATAATTAAGAGGGGGGAAAGGGAAAAAATAGCGTGACTTGACAAAAGTATTCAAAACTGAAATTACATCTCCATATCTGATTGCATTGATTTGAAACAGGATCATATGTATTTAAGTATTTGCATTTTTCATTTTCATAAAGGATCTAAAGGAATAGGAAGATAAAGCATGGAGAATTCCTTGCTTAATCTAGTTTTGCAATAAGAGAGCAAAACAACACTCTGAGCGATAAACGTACAATGACAGTAAATATACTTTAATGGAATAGATGGATATTTGGCCTGAGGAATTTTACAATCTGCTATTTTCCAGCAGTGAGTCCTACCCTCGATTCAATCTTTGATTACCCGTAAAATAGGATAGATTTGTATTAGTCTTATTTACACTGCATACTCATACATATAGCTTTAACTACCGATATCTAATTCGGGTATGTCAACATTCCATTTTATTAGCATAACTTGAGAGTGCCTAAGATAATTTTAATATCAAATGAAAAATTTATGTTGAGAATGAAATGTCTATAATAGAAATCAACGATGTAAATGTTAAGTGCAACATCTACCCATGAAACCCAAAGTATCGGCCAGAGAGGTTCTCAGATGTAGTTTACAATATTTATGGAAGCTATTCAGCCAAAAACGATACCTTTGTGACTTGCTTATCACCTGAGAACATTGATATCCTCCAGCAATCAAGTAAAAATGATCAGCAAAAATTAGACCAGCGGATGGTTTCAATACGGCAGAAAAGACAAGTAAACGCAAAAAAGACAGATACATACCCTAGCGAAAAAATCTGTGTTAGCCGTGGTATACCCATCATCGGGAGTTAACCCATCCTGACCATGACTGGCATCTTTGCTCCAGTTTAATGTGACGTGGTCAGGACTGAGGTCACGTGCACCGCTGTCGTAGTCTACACTATCTGGCTTGCCAGAATGTGTTCCTGTGTAAAGCATGGGACAGGAACTTACTTGGAATACATTACACACAGTTCTTTGGATGTTATCATTCATTATTTAGGGTCCATTACTAGGAGTTCATCAAATACTAAAACTTCATCAAGTACTAAAACTTCATCAGGTACTGAAGCTTTATTAAGTACTAAAACTTTATCAAGTACTGAAACTTTATCAATTACTAAAACTTCATTAAGTACTGAAACTTCATTAAGTACTAAAACTTCATTAAGTACTAAAACTGGATTAAGTACTAAAAGTTCATTAAGTACTAAAACTGGATAATGTACTAAAACTTCATTAAGTACTTGTAGTTCTCTACTGGGATTCTCTATTCAAAGTCCATTACGCAGAATGTAAATTAAGAGTTTTTTCACCTCCAGTTGATCAAGTGCTCGTAGTTCATCGCCTATAGTTCATTAGTCAGAAATGGTTTGAGCTGATTAATGAATGTTATCATTTTTTGAGAAATTTAGAAGAAAAACACATCGACATACTGGTTTAGGAGAGAAATTCATCCATATATTTACTGGTTGAGGAAACATCCACTCATTTACTGGTGTGGGCGACAAAATATCAACACATTTACTAGCCTTATAAAAAAAGCATCCACATATTTACTAGTTCGAGAGAAAATACATCCACACATTCACAGATTTAGAAGCCACACTCATTCTGGTTGAGAAGATCAAGTAGTAAAATATGGATATGTCCCAATTAAAATAAAAGAATGTAACATACGTAGAAAAAAAAACTCACCGAGGCTATTGTCAGAGCTCATGGTCAGCCATGATGACATCGTATTTGGTAAATACGGTAAATCACATGGAGGGAGAGCCTCATTTTCATTATGTTTTCTTAACTGCTCCTCAAATATTTTCGGATTCGTTTTCGTGTAGGTTTTATTCACGTCAGTATATACTTGATCTAATGGTAATGCAGAAAAATGGGTTTCGCGCAAATCGTAAGGCTCCTTCGATTCAAATGTGACTTGTCTTTTGTACTGGATGAAGTCATTGAATGAGATGAGCCGGTCATTCGATAGACCGAGTTGCTGCATCATCTCCTCGGCACAGTCGGCCATGTTGAGGCGCGAACACATGAAGATAAAGTCTTGTCTGAAATACGACGTGTTTAACGGAAAATGATAACATCTATAATAGGAAATACAAATCTACGACACACAGATCACTATGCTACTCGATCCAACCTGTTTTTGTCTAGTGTTTATGGTTGTCTAATTAAAGGAGTTATGTGAAGCCTGCATGTCCACTGACTATTAACTGGACTAGAAATCAGGTCATAATATAGAAAAGTCTGATTATAGGACTAAGGCCCGCCCCATGTCTGAATGGTCAATGGGTATGGAATAGGTCAAATACATGCGTTATCAATGGCTAAAAGCCTAGCTAATTTATATGCAAAAACTCAGTCACTCTCCTGCCCACGTAGTTAGATACTGAGCTTGAAGGGTAGTGGGAATGCGTTAATTGTGTAACTACCAAGAAAACTCACTTGTTACCTAACGTTCCTAATTTTATTGGTCGTTTCACAGCTTGACGCACCAAATATTACATGGGCGTTACCACGTTAACTTGGTGACCACATAATAGAGTGCTTAATACAGCACTCAATACATCAAAAATGCTTTGGGGAATTAAAAGTAGTAGTTAATACAGTTACCCGTCTGATACAAATAGCCGCTTATAGTCCATTTACATTATGCGATGTTACATCAACGGTCGAATCGCAGTTGAAGTCACAATTCAAGTCATATCGAAAAAATAAAGCATGTTCTGGTCTCTCACCAATGACAATGCTTATATATGTCACATAATGCGTTTCCAGGGAAATTAAAATAAACCAGGGGCCAAAGAGGCCTCAAGACGCTCAACTGAAACAAAAGATAAAAAAGAAAAAAGAGAAAAAGACAAGAGGCCATCTTGAGGATAGAACGATAAGACAACAAGGAGACTGCCTGACATCAAAAACAAGAAGCCAAAGAGACCCAACAATACCCATTACAACACCAAAAAAGACAAGAGGCCAAAGAGACCTGACAATACCCATTACGATATACTGAAACAAGACAAGAGGCAAAAGAGACCCGACAATAAACATTACGACACGAAAACAAGAACGTACAGATTTTTGGAAAAAACGTAGGCAGAAATCACATTTAATTCCCTAGATACAGATGCCCTAAACAAATCTGAATGAGACCTACATAGACAACCTTCGCACTAAGCGGACATGGAGATAAAGATTTTCAAATAAAAAGGGCAATAGAAATTATTCTCTTTGGTCCCATGACAAGATGCTGAACACATCTGAGATATACCATCCAAGTGAAATATCTGCCAACTTGCAAACTGCTGCAATAAGCGGTTCTTGAGAAAAAGATTTTTTAAGAAAAAATACGAACATCGGTGTAAGTTACCTCCCCTAGCCTCAATGACAATACCATGAACAAATCTAGAGTAGACCAAACCAAGGACAATATCTGCCAAATAGAAGACCACTGCGATAAGCGGTTCTTAAAAAGATTTTTTCAAATATTAACATCGGATGGTTGGCCGGATAGACAACGGACAAACTTCGATCAGAAAAGCTCCCCGAGCATATGCTCAGGTGAGTTAATAAAGAGAATATAACTAAAAATATAACAGCACAGATGGATAGTGACACACTCTCAGACATATAATAACGCTGTGAAACTGTGTTAAATTTCACACGGAAAATACAACATATAAGAAAATTACATAATATTGCATTATAAAAATCACACACTGTAAACTTAGCAAAGGCAGTAGACAAAACGAAAGTTTTAAGTTTGCATTTAAAGATGTTTAGCTCTGTACATTCTCTAATGTCTGATGGAAGAGAATTAAAAAGAATGGGTGAAGTGACTGCAAAAGCCCGGTCACCAAAGTCCACCTGCCGAGAATGAGTAGTGTTAGGAGTGACTGTTTGACTCTGTCGTGTTGATCTACCGGTGTTTCGGACCGATATTAAGGACATGAGATATGATGGTGCAGCAAACTTCAAACATTTGAATGTCTAAAGCAGAACTTTAAAAACAATGCGCTGTTGGACAGGCAGCCAATGTAAAGACCTTAAAATGGATTCAATATGTTCTCTCAGGGATGTTCTAGAAAAGGGGATGAGCACAGCAGTTTTGTAATTTTTTTAATTGTCTAGTAAGAAATTAATGTAAAGGGAATTCCAAATGTCCAGCTTGCTAGTTATAAAAGTGTGGATAGCATTTTGCATGAAGAATAATCTAAATATTTGAAGATTGATTGAAGATTTTGAAGTTGAAGATAGGAGAGCTGGATGGTTTTAGAAATTTGTTGTTGAAAGCCAAATTTATTATCAAGAATCATGCCCAAATGATTAACCGATGTGGTAGGGATGATGGAACATTTCTGAGAGTGATGGAGATATCCGGTGAGGTATTATTACCAAAAGGAGATGGTATAAGTATTAATTCAGTTATGTGGGTTTAATTCTTACTTTATTTATTGTCATTCAATCATATATTTGGTCATGGCAAGCTGAAATACGATGGAGGCTATGTTGGAACTCTACAGGATTTTCGGTAGCAACTGGTATCCACAGTTGGGTATCATCAGCATAGAACATATAGTGCAGACCACGCCTCTCTATGTCACCCAGGGGAGTCATGTAAGTCGTGAATAGCAGCGGTCTTAAGACACTGGCCTGAAGGATACTATATGGCAATTGAAATGACTTAGAGGTATTTTCCAGAACAGTGACAGGAAAAGATCTCTGAGAAATATAATCATTACTTCATTCAAGGGCCGATCCGACTATTCCAAACCGTTTCCGTAGTCTACATATAACAATTCTATGATTAATAAGGTCGAATGCTGCACTTAAATCTAAAAATATTAAAATGACAGATTGCCGATGATCTAGAGACTGCAAAACATTATTTGAAAGGTAGAGTAATGAGGTTTCAGCAATGAAGTGCTTTTCTATATGCTGATTGGTTGGGGAGAGAAGTTCATTTTCTGTCAAGTGAATTAATTCGGAGCTCACAACTCGTTTGAGAATTTTGGATCAACAGACTTAGTCCAAAACTGGCCTGTAGTTTGTCCAAGCATTATTGTCAAGTGATCCCCTCTTTATTAATGGTTTGGCTAAGGCTTGTTTCAGGAGTGATGGAAATTTACGAGAATTAAAAGATGATGAAAGGTCTATCTGTGTACCAAGATTGTCAACTTCATCCCGTAATGTAGTTACCTTCTGACTGAAAAATTCACCAAAATTGTTACAGATGTTTTCCTTGTTATCGGGCAGGATGTTGTTTGAATTTCCCTTGTTAGTGAGATCACTGAAGGTCTTGAAGAGCTGTTTTGGGATGAAGTTGATTCTCTTACAACTTTGTTGTGATAATCCTGCTTAGAATTTTGCATGAGGTAGTTAACGTAATCGACAAATATTAAAATAACAAAATAGTTAGTAAGCCATTTGAGGGTTAGGGATATTTTATTACTGCTGGATGACGCTTAGCTATGGTGTTAGAATATATGCTGCTATCATCGTGGAATTTCACTGGGCAGAGCGCGCTAGTTCCATAAAAAAAGTAATAAGGAAGATAGGGCACATTTGAATAGATAACCTAATGGCACTGAGATACCTAGAATAATAGATTGTGCCATTTGTTGAGTATTCTAACCATGACTACTAAAAATGATAATAATTTATTGAAACCTGTCTAGGCGTCCATCCTGGTCATGATCACATGAATCAAATAAAATCTTCAGACGTTCGTCATCCGTTGTACTATTAGTGGAGTCGTTGCTCCCACTACTACTCGAACTTTTGCCTTTGGTGGCTGGGTCCTTGTTGTTCGCATTTTCGATCGACATAACCGCTGTGGTAACGACTAGTGGTGATATGTAGAGCTACTCAGCTAGTATCTACTTTCATTCTGCGTCATCTATCGCGTACACTACTGATAGGTGGCTACTAATTAATTGGCTGTTATTGTTTAATGTGTTATTAGAAACGGAGTAGACTAATACGGTACTAAAGAAAAGTGGCTTTGCTGATACTAATTTCCAGTGTGCGTATGTGTGAGCGCTTCCGTCAGATTAATTGACGCACAAATTCCTGGGGTGATTATGCAAATAGACATTTAATTAATGTGCCGTAATTAATTACAAATGATTCGAGATTCGAGATGATAGAAAAACTTTTACTAAAAGTAAACAAACTCTGAGACTGTAGTCGGAGTGTCGATCGTCGATGGATTGTACTCATCTGCTCCCATCATTGTAATTGAATGTCATTATTTTAAATTACCGTTGGGAAGGCGAGTTTTTTATTCGATTAGTTACAAACATTTGTTAGATTGGATGAGGAAAGGAAGACCAGGTTTTGGTGCTTCTTTATAATTGAATATCAGTCGCACGCACAATATTGCTCTGTTATATACCTAGGATATTTTTACTCATTGTGGTAGCCGTGTGAGTCAGTTCAAATATAAGCATATTAAGTGGTAACACCTTTATACCTCACTGCGGAGATATAGATCACGAGCTTTCGAATGTTAGAACATTCTTCATCAGGTGAATGATCTGAATGAGGTGAATTCACCTGATGAAGAATGTTCTAACATTCGAAAGCTTGTGATCTATATCTCCGAAGTGAGCCATAAAGGTGTTACCACTCAATTTGCTTATAGGATATTTTTAGTAACTCAATTAACGAAGAATATTCAAGCACGAAAATTTTGCGCACTTCTTTTTCGCGGGAGATGCGGGGAAAACTTGGTTCTCTATTTGGAGCTGGTTCAACCACCGAACGCGTGAAATGCAATGAATTGCATTTCTTGGGCACTAACGTATGTATCCGAGGCGATACCAATCAGCGATCAATAAACGCAAACCAATTGACCGCTACATCTACCTCCATGCCATTATCTTTCACCCACCCCCCGCCACACACGACTCAAATACCACCATATCTGTTCACAAAAGCAGATGAGGAAACTATCTAACCAATATCCGAAACGCCTCGCTAGACCTCCAATACCTGACATATATCAAGCCAAAAATTGAGAACAAAAAATACCAAGAAACCAACTGCGACAATACGGTTCCAAAGAATTAAAACAGGGCATTCAGTTCGTGGACACCTGTAACGGAATTCGTTTCCCCTCGGCAAACCAAGGCCACACTGCCAAAAAACACTTAACGGTACGCACCCCTGCCGAAGACTACAGAGTCAGCTCTGCCCGTTCATCGACTCCCACACCACGATCATCGGACCTAATGACAAGACTCACCACGTACAAGGATCCCACACGTGCTCCACCTCCAATGTGGCATGTGCCATCACTTTCACCATGTGCCCATACGCAGTCTACACTGGTGAGACTGGCCAAACACTATAACAACGCCTGAATTGTCACAAGCACGATATCCGGATTAGAAACATGGACAACCCAGTCAGCCCCCAGTTAAACCATCCCAAACACTTCATAATCAACCTAAGCGTCGCCGTAATTAAAAAGCTCGCCACTAAAGAAACATTCAACCGAGTTATCGAAGAACAACGCCATATCAGCGAATTTGATTGTGTTCAATTAGGTCATAATAGAGACTTCGGATTCTTAGCCAATGACCGCGATTAAAACACCTCCTAATGGTAATATTTGTCCATTGTTATGCAGTCTTTCAAACTTGGCCGTTGTCACGTTTTATTGTGACACTGAGCGGATATTCTCCATCTTCTCATCAACACGCATCACCATTGTTTGATCACCACTCACTTTGACGTATTGTAACTCGTGCATTCACCACACTTCCACTGTTGTTACCGCTCTGTAGGACCTATATAATCCGTAATGTCCCATTTAACTTGATAAATAATTTTTATATACGAAAGCATGGGAAATATAATCTAGTTAGTCTATAAGGTGTTGTCCACTTGTTTACCATTCTCCACACTCACATGGCTACTCTCTCCGTTTTTGGACGTTTTGGAAGAAATTCGGAGGCCGCAGGATACAGTCAACAACCAGCAAAAGAAAATCGATGAATTAAAAGCACGTTTCGAAGATTCGGAACAATGTAGCATGGTTGACGTAGACGGTTTCAAGACGAGCACAGTCAGGGAGATTGTGAACGAATCGCCACCACCATCGTGCGACAATAGGCAGTAGAATAAATTTATAAGACATGGCATCCATAGACAATGTCAATATCACTCATGTAGTGATCTTTTCCAGAAAGAAATGTAGCATACGTAATGGAGCTGTACAATTAACATAGTTCGCAATCTCCCAAGTAACGGAAAAATAAATGGACAGTCGTAGTTTAATCGTGCGTTTGTCTCGACGATGCGCAAAAGTGTAAGGGAACACCGCAGTATAAAATGAAAAAAATGCTGAAAAAGCGAGAATAATGCGCAGATAGGGACGGAACGCATCATCGTGGACAGGGAAATGCTAAGTAAAAGTGAAGACGCTCTGTGAGTACCTCACACATGCAAAGATTTTTCAAGTATCCTGGTCCCAAGGATTCTCAAGATGGCAGCAACTGACTGGTCGGCGCAGCGAATTATTGTCGTTTCTATCGTGAATTTCTCGTGTTCTATAAAGTATTTTTGTAGCTGCGAGACACTACAGTTAGCGACACCACGGTTTGTATGAATAGTACACAGTACAGGCGTGAATTGCTTGCTATCTGCCTTTGGATAAATTGTTAAAATTTATCCTTGTCAAATTACAGGCACATTGGCAGCTATAACGCGTGTTATTTGGAAATCATAGCCACCACTAAATAAATGTAGCGCCGTCATTGTTCGAGTTGGTCACGCTCACGTGATAGCTACATTGTCGGATCCCAAAGCATAAGTGTTGGCATAACATGGTTTAATTTTGCGTGCAAAAACGTACCACACCATACCCATGACTAATGGCTAGTGGGGTTCTCATCGGGACCCAGCGCTGAACTTTGAGTGAAATCAAAACGTCATAGGCTATATCGTTATATAACTCATCCTCTCGATACGACACACTTATCCTTCCTGACAATGTTTTCAAATCGAATGGGCGTAACAATAAAATAGATGGGCTTAAGGATGGCAGAAGAACATGCAGCCGGGAAAGAAAGCGAGCGAGAGACATTAAAGAGTCCACAGAATCGGAATCTGGGGATCTGTCCGTGTAGAATCAATCTGCATTAATGCACGCAGAACTCCGGGGGTGGTTTGACAATATTAGTAGTAGACTGTCTCACAGAGAGTCCAGATTAACTGAACAAGATAGGAATCTCACGGAAAAGTTCCAGGAACAAGACCAGAAAATAAAGCGTCTCATCGAGATCGTGAGTGGTTACCAAAACAGAATGGTCGGATCGTACTCAGGAATCGATGCAGAAGACCATAGAAGCCCAGGAAGTAGCAATGAAAGATGTGAGAGGCCGTCTGATCGAGCAAGAGGCGAGAGAGCATCGCTGTAATTTGATAATATCGGGAATCGCGAGACGGAGGGCGAGAATTGTAGCACTATGGCGAAAGACATGATGCGCGATAAGCAGGAACTTACTTTGGAAGAGATGATCTCTATCCGTTTTCATCGTTCCCACCGATTAGGTGCGAAGACCCAAGGGAGGAATAGATCTGTCATTATGAAATTCATCTAATACACATCAAAAGAACGCGTGAAAAGCAGAGGCTCTCGATTGCATAATAGGTACTCAAATTGACGATTTAAGCAGAGACTACGATGTACTATACTTACAAGAAAAATATATTACCGACTTAGACCCTATTTTCTCTGTGGATTTACAGTAAAAAGTCTTTATGCTAAGGGCAAAAATGGAAAATCAGGGGAGATTATTGTTGGTATAAGAAATACCATAATGCATCGAGTAGAGTTTATTCGCGGGGTTTGTGATTGCTGTGTGTGGTTCTACTTCAACACTGGAGGTGATGTCAAAGTCCCCTATGTATATATTCCACCTGAAAACTCCAAATATCCAATTTCTATGTTTGATGATCTAGAAAGTGATTTAATAACGCTAGGATCTGTGAGCGAGCAACGTGTATGTTTTATCGGAGATATTAACGCTAGATGCTCCGATCTCACAGATATACCAGAGATACCTGACCAATATTCACAGATTAACTCAGAGGATGTTATACCACCTAATCAGTTGCATGTTGGTGATGGGTTACATTTTAGAAAGAGTCGTATAACTATAGAAAGAGTTAGTCAGGACCCTATCATTAACAACTATGGAAGACGACTAGTCCAGTTATGCAACAATGCCAATATCTTTATACTAAACGGTAGAACAGGCGACGACCTGGGCGTTGGGCATACTACATTCCGATCACTATAGACTTCTTTCTGTGTTCAGTCGATTTGTTCCCTTTTATTACGTCTGCTACATGACTTCTGCTATTTACTTTTTGATGCCCATAATCCTGTGTCATCAACATTTTTCTTTATTAGAACTTGTCAAGTATGAAGAGAAGCTAGACGTTGGTAGAACAGGGACGTGTAGGCCGAGGTTCGAATGATCGCGGGACATGGCCCAGCAGTACTTGTGTCTATTGACGCGTCAGCTGTATATGAGATGGCGGATAATGATAAAAATATCACGGCTTAAAGTTTTAACGCTGAGATCGTGAAGTGTCTACTCGATACGGCGACACGTCTAGGGGCGCTTGTCAACAGTAAAGCTAAACCGCTATATCGTAATACGATGAATAAACTTTGGTATGATCAAGAATGTAATATAGCCAAAAGGTACTACAGTCAAACCTGCCCGAACGACCACCTGTATTAAGCGGGCACCTGTCGTAACGGTCACTTCAAATTCTTCCCGACATGTACACTAGTCAAAATGTCAAACCTGTATTAAACGGCCACCTGTCTTAACGGCAACTTTTTCGTGATTCCCGTAAGTGGCCCCTTAAGAGAGGTTTGACTGTATTACCCATTTAAAAGGCGATATCTCAATAAGAAGACGAGCGAAAATAAAAATCAAATGAAACAAGCTAGTAAAATGTGTAAATTAAAGCTTAAAATAAGGTCAAAACATACGAAAGTTTCACAATTTCTAAACTTAGAAAAAACATGGGAAATAAAAATTAATATTGGAATATAATTAATGGCCGAACGCTTCTACTCATCAACAACCGAGCCTCGAATCATTTTACTACTTCTTCCGCGATTTAAATCAATCGCGGCATCCTGTTCACACTTCAATTAACAATGGTAACTGTAATAATAAATTGAATGATCCTATTAGTATCGAGGAAATTAATTCAGTAATTAAAAAAACTAAGAAACGATAAATCCGCTGGGCTCGACTCAGTACACAAAGAATTTATGAAAACGTCGAATTGTACCCTCGTCCCAGCAATGTTATTCCTATTCAACCTTGTGCTGGATACGGGCATTCCGCTCGATAGTTGGGATGAAATAGGATCTCTAGGATGAAGGATACATACGACCAAGAACAGAGGGGACGTAACTGATGTTCATTCATATCGAGGTATTATCGTTCTTAATACAATCCCCAAATGTTTTACGTTGATCATTAACGACCGCTTGACCTCTTATTGTGAATCTTATGGTATACTTGGGGTCGAACAAGCTGGATTCAGACAGCATCACAGCACGTTAGGACATAATTATTATTTTCACGTTAAAATCAATCATCGATATATTGCTGGTCGCAAACGTTTCTACTGTTTTTGTATATTTTACGAAGGCTTTCGACACCGTCAACCGCTCGCTACTCTGGCATAAACTACAGTTCTACAACATTAAGAAGATTCTCCGTGTTCTGGTCAACCCATATAGGCTTGCAAAATCACGTGTTGTTAACAATTATCGTGAGTCACCTAGCTTTCCGTACAAGAGTTCGTCAGGGTGAAAACGGCTCACCGATCTTGTTCTCACTGTTTATTAACGACCTTAAGCAATTCCTAACTGATCTAAGAGCTCTGAAAGATTTACATCACGTTGTTTTATCACTCCACTTCTGTGCGATATGGACGCCATCAACACTAACGTCCTTCTTGATGCCGATGACGTCGTTATCTTGGCTGACTCTCCGCAGGATTTACAGCTACATGTTTGGCGTTTTCAGGAGTATTGTGATCGCTGGGATCTTCTTCCCAACCATTCAAAATTCAAAATTATTTGCTTCTCTAGATAGAAGTGGTTATCAAAGCTCAATTAGAGAGCGGAGTCACGTGATGGCGGATCGTGCACGAAATCGAATTCCAGAATTTGATGCAATTGTTACAAGTCTACTACGACTTTGGAAAATTCCGGGTAAAAGGCTATCTCAGTCTTAGGGAAATTAGGTCTAATTAGGTTGATTCGACTTGGAGCACTGCTCCACCGACGCCTGTCAAGTTTCAACCATAAGAAAGCAATAGCCGTCGAACTAGGTTGAATCAAAGTTTACGTCGTGTATCGGCTCATACCGCCTAAAAGGATGCGATTTTGTAGCTCTAAAGCAAGTATAGAATACTGAAGATAAGTGGCTCTTGCTTTCATTTCACTTATTTTGTTATTCCTGGCGCATATGCACTAGCATTAAATCTGGCTACGAATTGTGCACGGCGAAACTCCCGAGTCAGTATCAAAATGGTAGAATATACGTGATATAGAAACAATCTATGTACTTTATTGCAAAAAATTCATCTGGCGTCAATTAGTAATATAAATTGATGGCAATATAAAAATATTAAGAAAATGAAAGTTATGTTGCACTCGAAACGGGGCAGAAGCAGGATAAGGCGAAGACCTTACTGAGTTATGACACGATTATGACGTTATTGAGTTATGACATGATTATTGCCTGTTTGGAAGTGTTTATAAAAGCAACATCGTGGGGAGTCAATGATGGTGGATGGGCGCGGAATGGCAGGAGAGTATTTATCCAATTATTACAATCCTATAGCTTTGTGAAATTCCTGATAGAAGGCGATTTAAGTCTAACGGAAATTATTAAGTTCATTCGACGTGAAGCATTGCTCCACGTATGCCTGTTAAGTTGCTACTATAAGAAAACAATAGCCACCGGGCAAAGTTTATTTCGTTTATTGTACCATACTGCAGAAATAGATGCGATTCAATGCGATTTCGTCGTCTTATGCTAGTATCGCATGCAATAGATACGTGTATGGCGTTTTCGTTTCACTATTTTTGCTATTGAAGGCGCATTTCCATTAGTATTGTTCATGACTACGAATAGTCCATGGAAAAGCTCGGGTGTCCATACCAAAATGGCTGAATATGCATTAAATGAATGGAATGTATGTACTTTATTGAAATAAAATTTAAAACATCACCGTTCGTCTGGCGAAAAACAATAATATATATTTATTTGAAAATATAAGTGTAAAAATAAGTCTGGGCTCGAACCGACGCCCCACGGACGCCATGCAGCGGCCCTCGCCATGGAGCTATAGTAACAGACACGGCTATTGCGTGTTTTGAAGTGGTTATGGATGAAAAATGAATGAACAATGAATGCGGAGTCACGTGATGGCGGATTGCGCGCTTATGGAAGCCGAGAATTTGAAGTCCGCGGCTTTGGAAAATTCTTGATAGAAAGCTATTTAAGTCCTACGCATATGATTAGGTTCATTCGACGTGGAGCACTGCTCCAAGTATGCTTTTTCGAGTTTCAAGCATAAAAGGGCTATAGCCACCCAGCTAGGATGGGGCAAATTTTACGTCGTATATCGTCTCATTCTGTAGAAAAAGATGCGAAATAATGCGATTTTGTCGCTCTTATGCAAGTATCGGCTACAGTTAATAAGTGGCTGTGGTCTTCATTTGAAGTATTCTGCTATAAATTGCGCATTTCTACTCGTTTTATGTATAACTAGCATCTGTGCAGGGCGAAATTCATTTGTCAATACGGAAATTGTTAAATATACATAAAATAAAAGGAACACGTCCCTTATCGAACAAAATGTAATGAAAAATCACCGTTTATTTGGCGAAAAACAGTAATGATATGTTAATAAAAAAAATATATGGACAATAGATATTAAGAGGAACGGCTTTGGCAGGATATGTTCAATCGAGATTTCAATGCCCTGTCAGGGCGATTAAATGACGTGTTGGTCTGCCAAGAGAGCGAAGATATAATTAGACTCGAGGCAGTGAGTAAAGAGGTGTTAGAATTGATACACAATCATAGTTTAGATGGTGAGAGGCATCAAATTAAATGTAGATTGAATCAGGATTCGAAGGTGAATGCTTACAGGCAAAAGATTGGTTGAATTATGTATGTCTAGTGCGATGATTATTTTTAATGGGAGATAACTGTCGTAATAGTAGTGCTGTTGACTACGTGATTGGTTCTATTGAGTTTGTGACATATATAGAGGATTTCCTGATTGATGCCTATGATCCCGATCTGTCGGACGTTCACTGTCCCGTAGACTCTCAGTCCTATCAGTCATGGTACTAGGGTTTCTCCACCAGACACACAACATAGTGCGAGTCGAGTAGCCTATACAACGATGATGGCTCGGGATTATACTTAGAATTTGTCAGGTGGAACAACAGTCGTGCCGAACGATTTTTATCTGATGTGTATTTTGATGATTTAATAAAAATAAATGGCAATATAAATTTGTACCTGCAGAGTAAACCAGATACAACATGTATTGATGACCTTGCCAGTGAAATTAATTATGTTTTACTGCAATCCTCAAAAAATGCCGGGTTAGTAAAGACATCTAGCTGCTTTGCTGCTAACAAAAAATGTAAAACCGAACAAGAAACTTTGGTTTAACTGTGAATGCTCGGTAGCAAGGTCAGCGTACATGAAAGCAAAGCGTTTGTCTAAGATAAAGGGAAGCAACCAGTCGTATATTGATATGAGAGAAAAATGCAAGAATTACACAAATGTAGTAAGACAGTGTAAATATGTTAATGACAAATTGGTGGCTGATAAATCACAAAATCCATGTGAGTTTTGGAAAATACTGTCCAATATTGGAAAACCGAAATAGACGGATGGTTAGAATGTAAATATTTTTGAGCGTTATTTATCTAATTTTCAATCTGACTTCGTGTCAGATAGTTTTGAACTACCGAATGTTTACGACGATTGTGATCTCTACTTAAACAGACGTTTTACTGAAAATGAGGTATAAAGGATTATAAAGCGACTAAAGAATAATAAAGGACGGTACAATAAACAAATGCTTCAAAATGGCTCCTACAATTTTATTGGAATATTGGACCTCCTTTTTTAATTTGATCCTTGAAACCGGTGAAGTTCCGGTGGCGTCTTCTTTTTCTCGCCACTATATAAAGGGATCGGAGATACGTCGGACCCAGATAGCTACAGGGGGGATGGCAGTCTTATTAACCATATTGCTAAGACATTTTCATTAGTAATTAACTCTCGTCTCAATAATTATGTCGAGATGAACGGCATCCTAGAAAAAAGTTTGATACGGTGGACAGAGGGCTGTTATGGGATAAATTATGGAATTTAATGGCAAATTATTGGATTGTATATCTAATACGTATGTGCTTTAAAATCAGTAGTTAAAAGTAGGAGTCGTTTGTCATTACTATTTATATCACAAATTGGAGTAAGACAGGGTGATGAAATCTCACCGTTACTTTTTGCCTTCTATATTAACGATTTGAAAAATGTTGTTGCATCTTCATTAAAGGGTCTCTCTCTTGTAGAATTGTATAGTCGTACTTTAGGACCACAATATGTCATAGATGCTCCTCAATAATGTCTTTTACTCTACGCTGATGACAGCGGTGCTTTAGCAGAGAGCGCGGAGGACTTACAGCAGTCACTCGACACCCTCAGACTTTACTGCCAGCAGAATAAGTTACATATAAATGTTAAAAAGACGAAGTTCATGGTGTTTTCTAAGGGTCTGACCAGGAAGTGTAATAGTATATATTTAGATGAACAAGAAATTTAAAGGGTGAAGAGCTATAAATATTTGGGGGTAAGGATGAATTTTAACGGTACATTTTTGGTGGCGCAACAAGCTCTGCGGGACCAAGGTCAGCGAGCGACGTTTTCGTTAATCAGTAAATTAAGGTCATTGTCACTTCCTGTTGATATTGCACTCATTTTGTTTGATTCATGTATAGCGCCTATACTTACATTTACACCGGGGGTTTGGGGCGACTCGAGAAATGAGACAATACAATAGAAATAGCTAGTACACGCAAAATTTTGCAAATATCTGCTAGTGGAAAATAAGAGAAGAACAAACAACATGATTTATGGAGAATTATGTCGTTATCCTCTTTGTCTAGACATTGAGGTTCACATATATTTTTGTTCAAAATTAATAATCAGTGGAGGCTCTAAATTATCATATAGTATGTACAAGTTTATGGTAGGTTTGCATTATAATCATATTTACTCCTCGAGGTGGCTGTTGGCAGTTTTGGATGACTGTGGCTTGTCTTACGTTTTTGATGCGCAACAAAAGGCGCATTTGCACTACTATTGTGTATGATTACGAATTGCGCATGGCAAAACTCGGGTATCAATACTAAAATGGCAAAATATACATAATATAGAAGGAATCTGTACTTTATTGAATTAAAAATTACAACATCACCGTTTTCCTGGCGTAAAACATTAAACGAAAAATATGCACAACAACGCCTCACTACTCGAAAAATCGGTAATAAGGTCTTAATATCCATATTTCATTTAACGAGTAAGGTTCCAATTTTGGGTAGGCCGTATGTTTGATAATCGCAGCCAATACTTTTTGCGTAGCATTAACCAATGGAATCGCATCAGGATTAGTAATTTATCTCAAACTCTTGATTTTATTCTAGAATAAAAATAACTCAAATCGCCGTGATGAGGGTTTCTTGTAAAACGCTTGACGGTCTATTCTCTCGATCAACTTTCTCTCCAGACGACATCTCCAAGACGACAACTCTGTAAAAAATCCGCACGTTGAAAAAAACGCTGGTGGGGGGCAAACCCGGGACTCATTTGTCAAAGGCTGCGCCACCTGAACGTACCGGTTGTGAGTGAAGCAGCTAACGGCAGTGAAGTGGTTATAAACTGATGGCAAGAGCACTGAGTCGCAAAATGACGGGACGCGCTCGGAATGGACGTTAGTGGATATAAGTCTGCAACTTTGGACAGAGAGCTATTTAAGTCTTTTGTGTATTATTTCATGCATTAGACTTAGAGCACTGCTCTACTTTTGTCTACCAAATTTCTGCCATAAGATTGCAATAGCCAACGAGCAGTGTTCAGGCAAATTTAGGTATTTATGTCGTCTCATTTTACCAGAAAAGTTGCGATTTAAAGGAGTCTTGCCTTATGTATGCAAGTAGCTAAACCACGTGATATATTTTTCGCGTGCTCATCATGATTTGACTAATTTGGCAAATTATGCAGCCTTTTTACTCGATTTGAATCTTACGACAAATTCAACCATGCCATGGAAGAATCTTGTGTGTTTATAAAAATTCTACAAAGTCAATTACAAAATAACGCTTCCGCTTTTATCTCGCAAATCATTGGTTGTATATCTATTTATATACAAAAATCGCGAGCGGCGAAAAACATGTCACATTCGTGAAAAGCTGTGCCGTTCAAAATGAACCCTTGAAACAAAGGCGTTACGATTGAATCACGGGTTCCGAACTATATATATAAATTTGATAAAGCATTATGCGTATATATTTGACATATTACATGAACTGAAAAAAAAATTTATCGTTTGGTTTAGATACTTTTAATGGTATTATATTTTCTGCATTTTTTCAATAAATCAATTTTACAAGATTTAACTCCCATTGCCGTCTTCGTGTCATCTTTACAAGTGTACAAGATTATCTTTCTATAGTATGTTATAGCCCGGGGATTGAAGGGAGCCTCGATTACGCAATATTTAAACTCAACCTATCAAATAGTTATTTATACGGCTCTAGGTACCCACATAATCATCACCCACAAAAAAGATTTATAGGGTCGATATAATACGAACATACTCGGTACTGCATTATCACTATACAGATTAAACTACAGAACTAAATCATGGGTGTATAAGAATGCATAAATGCACTACGATTATACAATCTCTCATACTTTTAGGTGGTTTCGACATATTTTTTCGCTATTGTTGTCTCAGTTGACAACGGTACACGTTTGTCTGCGTACAATAACAACTTCTGCATACGCTAATGTATGGGCACTTTTACAATCAATCATTATAATATATATAATATATTATACGACATAAATACGCGGTGCTGCTTTACCAAATACAATTCACAACGATACTAATGACAAAAACCTGAGTGATCGTTCCTACGGTTTGCATGGATGGTGACGTCATATTAACACAAGCACTGACTGAATTACCAAACCTAATGTCATCGTCTGATGTGGCTAATTTATTGTCGTCTGTATTGTTTTTAACAAGGCACTTGAAGAACATCTTCGTGTTGAAGTCAACACCACCGATTGGCTCGTTTTTCACTGGTGATTTGCATGTTCCCGTTACGAGCAACGTGGCGATTTTGGTTAGGCCGTATGTTTGACAATCGCAGCCAATACTATTTTGCGAAACATTAACCAAAGAAATCGCATCAGGATTTGTAATAAATTTTAAACTCTTGATTTTATTCGAGAATAAAAATAACTCAAATCGCCGTGATGAGGGTTTCTCGTAAAATGCTTGACGGTCTATTCTCTCGATCAAGTTCCTCTCTAGACGATACCTCCAAGATGACAGCCCTTCTACAAAATCCGATTGAATATATTTGATTTCGTTGTCTGATGCCTCAATAGTCTCTAAAACTCGCAGTGGTCGTAATGAATGATTTGGAAGTTTACTTAATCTTTGATTTTTCACACTAATATATCGTAGAGTGTCTTCAAGACCCGAAAATAAATCAGCCGAATACCGAATGGGATTGTTGTCTAGTATCAATTCGTCTAAAGATTCTAGATGACGAAATGGACTAGACTCGGTTATTTTTATGTTATTTCCGGAGAGTACAAGTTTCTTGAGCTTCTTTAAGGGGCGCAGACTCTTTGTCGGTATCGTAGATATGCCACAATTATCCATATGGAGATCTATCAGATTCTCCAGATCATTGAACGAGTCATCAAACCAACTATTGTTATTTTCCAGTAGATTTAGTCCAAGTCGCAACGATTTCAAATTCTTTAAACCAAGAAACGCATTCGGTGGTACTTTATAGATAAAATTCGACGATAAATCGAGATACTCTAAATTAGACAAGTTTTTCAATGCAGTTGGAATCCTGTCTATGCTGCAAGATTTTATCGTAATTTTCTTTAATTTCTTTAAAGGATTCAACGCAGACTGATGTATGTATAACTGACGTCTACAACTGCCAATAGAGATTTCGCGAAGATTTTCCAACCCTTTGAAACTGTCTCTCTCAAAATTGCCCACTCCTGGATTTTGGGATAAGTCGATCTTTTCGAGGGCCGACAAACGCGAAATGCCGGCATCTGGCCACGACATTAAAGCGTTTGAAGCGATTCGTAATTCGGAGACGTAACGCTCGACACCTGAAAAAGCATTTTTATGAATATATGAGATTTCATTATTGCTGAGATCAATCACGGTTGGACGCGTTGACCCGAATGCACGTTCCGGAATTTGTCTTATGTAGTTTGCGTTGAATGATAATCGGTCGATTTTGATGGTGGAGTTAGCTTTAAACAACGGAAAGTTGAACATACCGAGGTTCTGACATTCTACAACAAACTGGCTTTGCTTTCCTATTATTTGTTCTAAACAGATGCAAGGAGGTTCAACGGGACATTCCACCCCGCCACTGACGTCGCCAAATAACGCCAAAATGAAGATTAGCGTAGTTAAGTGCATTCTCTCGACGATGGAATATCTGAAATCAATCGACATGTACTTTACGTTCACAAAAGATGTACAGCACAAGCCTTTATATAACCACATGCCATATTGTTCGTTATTCGATCATCAAATACAGGATATGAATAGTTGGAAAGAAATGCACAGAAAAAACCTATACCTTTGACGGTACGTTAAATGGGTTTTCTGTGCATTTCTTCCCAACTATTCAGAGAACCACATTGGCTACCTATTTAACAACAAGATACGAATAGTTACCGTGCGTTTTATTTATTGTTCGAAGATGACCACAATGCATGTGACACATGGACCGCACGTAGTACTTTCGACAACAACCCAGTGCGGCCGGTACGCTGACTCTCCAGAGATGTGATAGGTATTGGAAATGAATATAATAATATGGATAATTACACACAATAATATAATATAGATTTGTTGCGACGGCTTTATTTTTACCATGAAGCTTGCGAGATCTTTTATGTGCAAAAACATGGCATCTTTGTTGGGAAGTGAGCGTTGATTATCGCCCTTGTGGCCGCTATTTTGTTTGAGGGATTGGTAACTCATATAGTTCACAATAACAATACGTCTTACGTCAAAATACGTCACAGTACATATTCTATTCATCCGAATGCATTATTAACAAAATACACAGACAGATTTTATTTTTATCGATTTATTATTGTTTAACGTGACTTACATTTGTGCTACGAACTACCTATGTACAGAGCCCGATGGCCAACAACGTATTTACATATAAGTGATGGCCAACATAAGCATATATTTTACATACTTTTTATGGGATGATAGACAAAAAATAATTTGGGTTACTGAATCCGTTCATACCTTATTCAGTCTAAAGCCATCGTGGTTGTTTTTGTATGAGGTTACTGGTGAGTTATTACTTGCCCTTAGTTTGTTATTAATTGCGTCTAATTAAGACGCAATAGTGCTAAAGAAGTCACTGAGTGTGTCAGTAATTTCAGGAGTGTCAGTAGCAGTTACAGGTTACATGTTAGTTCCTTTATGACCTCATTAGACTTAGTATTGTCAATTAAATTTGTGATCACGTTACAGGTTTTACATGATTCGGATGATACACCAACGTGCGCCGTACCGTTGGTTAGTTGCTGCAAGTTGGTGTTTTCAACTACATTACATAGGATGTTTTTAGTAGGCGTGTCCCTCCGCCAGTCCTTGTTAATATCACCACTAATGATATCACACTGGTTGGTGGAAGGATGTAAAAAGATATATTCGAGACTGTTGATGGAGTTCTTGTTGTTAGCATGAGGAAGTTTGTCGATAGAGCCGAGAACTATAGACTTGTTAGTTTGGATTTTTACCCAGGTCCCCCAATGTCGTTAGAAAAGAGATCTTCGATAACTGCCAAGTGTGTACAATCAAGTCCTGATATAAAATAGATAGCAGAGCCACCTCCCGAGGTTTTGTTCTTCTCGATCCATTCTTTGGGTTGAGTTACCATATCCTGACTTTAAGGTGTCGAGTTTCGTTGTGACTTTATTAGCAACTTCTGTGGCTTTCATGTTGTCGTCGATTTTTCATTTAATATTTTGGAAATGCAATTTCCCCAGGCTTAGAGAACGATCTTCTCGCATAGTGGTGTGGTAGGTCTTGTTGGAGAACAGATGATGGTCCGGCTCACCCATTTGAGCGAGTTCAAACAGGCTCGCCAGTTAATTGTGACAGGCCACTTGAGCTGATATCTTTAGTGGTACAGTCGCCGAGTACGATAGTCTTGATGTTTTAGCAAGCAAAGACTTTTCGGACTTCTGTTCGTTTGCAGCAGCTGTTCGCGCGTGGCTGTTCCTTCCTTCGCTCAGTACCCCGGTACTGCAGTGGTCACAAGAAACCATGTCTTTCAAGGACATTTTTGATAGCTCTTCGCTTGAACGATCGAACTTTTCTGACCATTTTGCGTCGAGTTCATCCATTTTCCTGGCCAGTATATCTTCCATCTTCGGCGTCATCATTTCCACAAGCTTTTCCACGGTGATCTGTGACTTACACATGATTAAAAACTAGAAATAACTGAGAAATTGACCCTATAGCAAATATTTTGTCTATTCGGCTACGTATATTAGAAATGTCTTATAATACCTCAATATATCATCTTTTGTTAATTAGTTGCCAGTGTATCAAATATACCGTACAGTTCGACATTCTAAATCCAACATTTAAGATCTCAATAAGGAATATTGGAAATCATAGGTAAAGTGTGATTATATAGCTGTTTTCTACACTTACTATTATTCAAATATAATTATCTTTCCTCACACTGCGACCATTACCATCTCGAATCATACTAAGCAGAATATTGTTTAGAATTTTAGGTGACAACTAAATGTAGTAACAACTATATTCTTGTTTGGCAAAAATACCAATTTGTCATACGTAAAAGATTAAAACTGTTAATGGATTGATGAATTATTAGGCCTATTGTTGTTGTTTGATGTGACTTCCTTTTATGCAACCCCGTAGCTGTGTACATGCATGGTTGCCAGAAGATAGCTCTAACTATTATTACTCATCACGATGTCATTATTACGAGTTATCTCAACTTTCTATTACAGGTACAATGAATATTTCTTAGAGGCAGTGGTCAAAAAATAAACTACTATTATTACCCATTATTATATTGCATATAATGTTATTGATAATCAAACAAAATAAAAGGTATCTTAAGCTGTTGACTAATTTGTCGTTAGGCCTTAATTATTATACTATGGACATTGTAATATCGCATTCGTCTGAAATAAATATATATATATATATATATTATATAATATCAATACAATAATAAAATACTATATCGCTCAATTCTCAGTGCTGACAAATAGGAGCAACGGTATTCTAACTGGACTGATGTGCCACGTGAACTTTGGCAATAATTTACCTATCAATAGGTCTGCCCTCCGTTCTCATCTTATTCCCCCCCCCCCCGTATTGGTAATTTGAGTTTCATCGACGGGACGGGTGTGGTGCGGATTCCAGTCCAACATTGACTGATTTCAACATAGGCGCAGAATACGTCCCTTGTACTGCATCACTGCTGCAGTTGCTGTATGTGCCGCATTGACGGGGATATACCAATACTCACAGGGATACACGACTATACATACAACGTGTAATACACACGCGCGTAGTCGAGCACAACACGCATCTCTATGGATGTCTGCCGGTAATTTAATAAGTTTGAGGCGCCATCGTGAATGTAACTGAATAAACGATACATTTCCATGGCGCGTTATGTCAACATGCGGGTAGCTCTGGTACATCCAGGCCATAGTAGACACGCGGACTAATAATCTAATTTGTTTATTACACGAACTATATGAGTGTTTGAACATTCTATAATAGTGTATAATAGTGTAATCAACACTATTGAAGGGTATGGCTATCGTAACAACGGCTCTGGTATAGTATACACAACCGGGGCAGGCGGTGTAGTGTTAGAGCCTTTGACTTCGGATCCGGGTGTCCCTGGTTCAATTTACGCTCTATCCAGTATACCAGCTGGATAACCCTTGCCGTGTGGTTCTGTTCGAGCTTTTCCCCGCTGACATGGTTATGCTTCAGATACCCTATCGATGGTCTCTATGTCGCTTACCTCTGCGATATGCCATCTCATTGTAAATAACCTTTAATTTTCATCGACTTAGCAGTGTGTGCGACATATTTCGCCCTTTTGTAGACATTTGGAGTCAGTGGCGTGAATGGAAAAAGGCCAATTGTCTGTCCAGACTCGGTTGTTTTTTTTCAGGTGAGGCTAACCAAATTGTCGTGTTAACTACATTAATAGACTAGGTTTGTATAGAGACAAGGATGAGCGACGCAACAATAATCCAGGACTAGGTAATCAGCCTATGAATACGTACGTATATAGTATATACAATATATAATGGAGTATCTAATAAAAATGTGAACCGGTGCAAAGCGCGAATAATTGGTAAAAAAATTTGCATTTGAGCGTTGTCCGTCTTTTACGAGGATAGGCTGAAAAGTTCATAGGCTCACCAAGAATGACCCAAGCTAGACAGATGAAACTCTTCATATAGCAAGGTGGGGACTCAGGACATATAGCAAGGTGGGGACTAAGGACATATAGCTTGTGGGGACTAAGTGCACAGTTTTTTCCGGTGTACTGACATTTAATAATCATTTTTGCAGTTTTACCTCGTATGTACTGCAGTTTCAGACCTAAATAGACGGAATTTATACGGTGGATACTTAGGGGATAATGTCCCTGCATTATCCACGTTTGGCTGGCGAACGATATTGAACGAATGATGATCTCATTAATGCCATCGAGCAGTTTTTCTGTGATCAACATGTTGCTTTCTATATGAAGAGGACAGGTATCAGGGCGTTGCAACATCCTTAATGCGTAGAGCGTAAACTGGGCAAAAATATATTCAAATGTTGGACTGAATCCTGTATTAATATAAAATACAAAAATCGGTAAGGGGACCTGAGGGATCAGTTGGAGGTGTTAGAATTACCGGGGATCTAAAGGGGATAGACCAAATGGGAGGTTCTCAATTCCTTCACAGAAATAGTAATTTGGCAGTTTCCTAAGCTTACCATGTAGTTACTCTACCATGCGCATCTTCATCAACCTCTGATATATATAATGGAGCATATTTGATATCGAATTAAGCTTTTCATTTGGAAATATGTTTGCGACCGAAGTTAAAAACTTAGTTACCCAACGCCATACTATGTCGCCGAAATGTTTACATGAAGGTGCTTTCCGACAAATTGTTTATTTACCTAAAGTAAACACGTTGAACATAAACGTGTCAGAAAGTCACAGCTGTTGTACACTGAGGCAAGAATAACAAAATTACAACAATCTTAGATACGTACAAAATACACTAACTGGCACAAATACGTATGAAAATACTTATCAAACACGCCCAATAATAAGTGTGAAACTTCTAATTTTAGATCAATTTATGGCGGTATTATGACAGATCAGAATTTGTCTATATATATACTTACAAAAATAGTGTCAAAAAAGGTCGTATGAAAATACAGAAAAAATGCATTCAATATACATGCATAATACATTTAAAATATTTGTAAAAATACATAAATACATGTAAAATACTCATGAAGTAGCTACAGACATAAATACGTGTAAAATAACCCAACATATACTGGCAAAGTGCGTGTGAAAATACATATAAAAACTGGCCAAGATGATTCTTAAGAATGGTGTAAAAATATGACTATCTTCTCTGTATTTAATGACCCTAATATATTAAATATAGAAGTCCATGTACCTCTAGTATGGTCTTTACATGCATATAGTATCCCATATATACAGATAGAGATAGCCGTGGTATAATTATAATACATATATATATATATATATACAAAATATATAGATGCGTATAGTTATCATGTACATAAATTTAGGTAATGTATATTTTATAATAATATACAACACGTACCTATGTGAGAGCGCGTTCACAAACACAATCTTACAATTATGACCCGTTGAAGGTATTCAAAACAGAGCTTCTGGGTAGGCTGTAAGGCTGTGAGAAGTGACTCAGAGACTGCAGCGGTGAGCAGTTGTGGTAATAAAGGATACTAATGATATCTCGCATCGTCAGCTGTTCTAATAAACAACAGCCTGTGGGTGCATTGGTACAGTGCCGATTAGTGAGATGGGATTCCCGCGCCGAGTGCCTCGACCAATGAGACAGAACGATCTCGGATGTCAGGCAGTGTTTTGGTTGTTTACATTAAGCGATACCACATGTTGTGTTGATTTCCTATTTCCCCAACAAATATGAGTTGGTTCAGATAAGGCGTGATCTGTTGCGCTAATCGAGTAATTCATCCGTTGCTCTCGGCTCCAGTTAGTTAAAGATGTTGATGTAGTTAGTTACTGCGAGTGACATCATAGACTTAGGCCTACACAGAAAACCTAATCTGAGGTGCAGCGGAAACTATTCGCAGATATGTCCATATGGAAACCACAAGGGACATACACCATATACACACATACGCGCCTGTGTGTGTATCGTCCGATGCCCTAATTCGCTTAGCTGTCTAAATACGGTTTGGCGGCAAAAACACGTCGATTTGTTACAAACCCATTACCGTTAAGAGGACTAACCTTATTTCACAGACATCCGTGAAGAAAATGAGCGCGATAAGTGAATATATTCGATTCTTTTAAATAAAATATTGAAAATATCAGAAGGGGGTTAGTCCTAATACGAGGTTTCCAATTCCTTCCCAGGAATAATAATTTGGCAGTTTCCGAAGCTCTTGTTAAAGGTTGAAAAATGATACTGTAGTTACTCTACTATGTGCATTTTTACTAACCTATGATATATAATGAAGCATATTTGATATCAAATTGAACTTTTCATTTGGAAATACGTTTGCGACCAAAGTTACAAACATAGTTGCAATTTTAGAGAATGTCTAATGCCATGCCATGTCGCGGAAATGTTTACACGAAGGTGCTTCCGGAACTGATTGTTTATTTACTTAAAGTAAACAGGTTGGACAGACATTCTTGACATAAGCGTGTCAAAAAGCAAAGGGTCACAAACAAACTTGGCTAAAACAAGCCAAGATAGACTTGAAAGACACCTCACTTGATTTAAAATGAATGAAGACACATCGCCTAACCGAAAAAAACTCTCGAGATCTGGTAAAGTATGATGTTTAACGACAATTAATGTAATGCGTACGATGAATATTCTAGCCCAACTTTATTTCAATTCCAGTGTACACAAATACACAATCGTAGACTAACAATAATGTACACGCCTAAGTAAACGGTAAATAGAAACATTAATCACAAAGTAATAATTAACATTAACGAGCGAATTCGGCTCGATACTCGTTATAATTATACACGATATATTATTATATTATAAGGGCGAACAAGTTTTAATTAGGTTCTTCTGGTTTATTATGTATGACATGCTCATAATTCACCATTCGTCGTTACTCAGCTTTTACCAAGTGGAGAGGGCGACAAACGGTTAATTTTGAATAAAAAATCGGTTTGTTCATCTACGTTGGCCTTGATTTTGGGCGTTAATAGAAACCTGGGGAAAGGAAATCATACGCGGGGTCAGTAGCCTACTGTATATTACTTGTCGCTGGCGAAACACGGCGACATTTAAGAGATAGTTCGGGGTACAGGTTGACTATCGAGTTAGCAGCTCTTATAGGCTGTGATTTTGTATAATTATTGACAATCCTGTTAATATGAATGTTACGAAGTCAATACACATAAAATCCGGTCTGTTTGTTATGAGGGGGTGTTTTGACATGAATAGGCCTACGTACGGGCCCCAGGGGAAGTAGTTACACAAGTGGTAGGGACAACGGATTCGGAAACGTAAGGACGCAGGTTCGAAATTTCCCACCAATCTACTTTTCTCAGATGATCCTCATCGAGTCACATATCCCTGATTGGTTGTTTTATCTGTGCATTCCTCCCCAACTATAATATAGACCGCATCATCTGAATAGAAGACACTAAGTGTAATGCAAAATTACACAATTGAGGTTTGAGGGTTCTAAATATGAAATTTGAGAACAAGTTCACTCTCTCAGAACGAGAGGCGTTTGTACGCATCAAAAGCCACGCGTGCATGTAACAACTTGAAAATGCAACTTATAACGGAGTGGGCAGTTGTCACTTGAGACTGTGAAATGAAAAATGACCTGTAGACCAGTACTCGAAATTAGTCACGTTGTGTAGGCCATTGACTAAATTGGACATCACGAGTCCTACTCGTGTTAGTAAATAAGTTTATCGGCAAATAATTATTATTCTTTTCATAGAGTGGAAGAGTGTAAACGCCAACACAATACGAGGGTGTGAGCTGCACCGTTCTCAGTTGTCTGTAAACAACTGTTGGGGGTTTCTTCCTTCTTCGACACATGGCCGCTCGCGTATTTTCGCGTTTCCTTCTACATGTCTCTGTACATGTCTCTGCTACTGTTTTAGAGTATGTGTACATGATACCAAGCCAGTGCGTCACGTCCTTGTCGGAATGATGCAGAGCGAGGAGAGTAATAATCAACCCTGTTCTAACTATTTGATCTTCATTCTACGAGCGTCTTGCTTGTAGTTCACACATGACATCTGTCACGACCGGTAGAATGTCGCCCCGACCCCGGACACCGGTAAACGGTTCTCAGCATCATTCATACTCAGTCAGTTTTGCGTGTCAAACGTGTCATTTTGTTTATATTTTTCTCATGCCGTCATTTTTATTATTGAAAATCAAAAATCTTGCTTCATTAAAGGTACGCTAGAGTGTATAAAGTGGCTATTCAGCTTATCAACTGTATATTCACTTGAACGTGCGTTATTAAAAGCAACTAAGTTATATAACATACTCATTATAAAAATCATTATGAAACTTTCAGTGAAAAGAACAAAACAAAATTTCATGGAAAGGTTCACGTGTCGGATGTTATGTTGCAGGAACTTTCCAGAAACCCCTCGTATAACGTAAAACAATAATTTTTCACGCGCGACTCGCAGTCACAGACGTGAATCTTGATAACGGGCATGCGAGCAGATTACTGTTATCAATATAATTATTGTTCTGAATAATTAAACGTCCTTACGTAGCTTTTATGTAAGTATTGTGTCTTTACTGTCCTATTTTATAGGCCGTTTACACTCGCATATTTATATCTGACATAAATATTTGTTACACGCATTGGTAACAAATGTCACCGA
>WURV02171081.1:0-14302 GCA_011762755.2 Epimenia babai | reverse complement strand
GTCCTTCTAACCACTGCTCTTCTAACCACCGCTTTTAAACGCCGTGCTTCTAAGTACCGTCCTTCTAACTGCCGCGCTTCTAACCACCACTTTTAAACGCCGTGCTTCAAACCACCACGTTTCTAACTGCTGAGCTTCTAACTATTGCGCTTCTAACTATTGCGCTTCTAACCACTGTGCTTCCAACTACCATGCTTCCAACCAGCATACTTCTAACTGCCGCACTTCTAACCAACGCGCTTCTAACCACTGCACTTCTAAACGCCGCACTTCTCCCCGCTGCGCTTATAACCAGCGCGCTTCTAACTGCTGCGCTTCCAACCACTGCAGCACTAGCTCACGTGGCAGACTATAATCTGGTGATTTTTAGCCTAATTTTGGCATTATACGCGTATGTAGCCAATCACCGGATTTAAATGCTGGAGTTAAATGACCCATTTAAACGGTCAAGCTGTACTTGGCCACATTTGCCTCACTATAATTTTCCCATTACGCTGTCTCAAATGGTGCGTTTACATTAACCGATATCGCTTCGATATATCGACAAATTGCTATGGCAGTCCGACTGTAAGATTGCTATTTCTGTCATACCAAAGAGTCAAAGAGAAAGCGAGTGTTTTTTTCATATCAATAGGCCATGTTGAGCATTGCAACTTTTTTCCAAATTGCGTGGAACATCTATCAGCCTCGGTGAACGTTCGTGGAATATTGAATCAATATATCCCATAAGACCACAAAACCAAATTTTTTATAGCTTTACTCTACTGTAATACATATAGCATTCAACGTCACACTCTCTAATGTTACTTTGCTCAAAAAGATGTTTTCGCCACACATCCTCATTCATTCAGAGTCTACTTCATATGTTAATTTCGAATCTTCTGAATCTCAAAATGCCCTGATCAGTCGGTATAACGCGAGTGTATAATGTTAACGTTAACCCAATGTTCATAACATCGTCAGTGTAACTTGAACGCTTAAAACATCAACACCATCATGAACTGTCCAGTACACGGACGCGATCATCCGTGGCTATGTACGATTGAAAGCATCAATTGACTCCTGGGGACATGGAGCCTTGACATCCCATAGATGTTGTAGATAGTATCCAATATACCAGGACATACAATGAATTCCCGATAAACTCTCAGATGTGCCGTATATTGCAAAGTGCAGCATCCATCGAGTCAGTTCCATTTTACGAAAAGTTTACAACATTTATATAAACCACGAATATCTCTCAGATGCAGTTTCCTCAACACTGTTTTCTCATATGCTGAATTGCGGGTAAAATGCGTTGTATCCTCCGGTTACCATTATTGAACTAAAATATGGTGGAAGTAACTGTAAAAAGTGATTGATGGGGAAGCAGATAGTTGAATGGTAGGAGCGTTTATCTTAATCCAGAAGACCCAGGTTAAATTCCTGCTGTGACAGGTATATTTTCTGTGGTGTTTTTCGGGCAAAAAGCGCCTTAAACCCCGTCTGCCAATGGAGGTTTGGGTAAACTTTGCACTCTGGTTATATACGGACTTCTTCCCCCTGACGTGGCCGTGTTTCAGGTAGTCTCTGCATGGTTTCTATGAAGTTTACCCCTCCGTTGTCTCGTCATCTCCCCTTAAATAACCATCAACTATCACAGACTTAGTGGAGTGCGCGATATATGTAGGCTCTCCAGTAGGCGTTTGGGACCAGTGACATGAATTAATGAAGGTCAACTCTCTGCCCAGACTTGGCGGGTTTTCCACTACGGTGTTTACTACGTAGCCTATCATTGCGAGAACAAGAAATGGCCTGCACAACTATTGGTAACTCGGTAATCAGCCTACTTCTAACTAACTCGGAGCCTTGGACTCGAAACCGCCCACAACTGGACTTTTCAGCGATGACCCTCACTAAATCATTTATCCCTGTGATATCCCTGAGTGCTGGAGTGTACCCGTGATATCATCTTTGATGGGTGAGATGCGAGCCTCGGGTGTATTGTATTTGCGCTGAATAGCTTTCATAGACATTCCCTGTAAAGCGCACCTGAGAAGGTTTATCTGTTGATAGTTGCAGTCTATAAATGTTGTTTACTTTTACCTATTATCAGTCGATTTTGTGATGAGGAATGACTTGTACCCACACTTGCTCTACTGATGTGGAAATCGTTCAATTAATGTTTATTGTAGCTATCCAGCGCAGATACAATACAGGTAGTAAGCTCTCCTCTAGACATTTGACAGTTTCTCGGCAAGCATTATCAGTCCCATGACCGACATTGACATCGGCGTTTTACAGATTGTGAGCCGTGTGGCTGCTCAGCCAGGGTTCGACCTTGACCTCGGCTATCGGCTGTTAGCTGTCTGCGCCGCTCACCGCGAGAAGTTCACACCGAAATCCGCGGGTGAGTAAACTCAGTCGATGTCTCGTCAAGAGTTCTTCAATACTTTCTGCAGGCACATATATACATACGTCCATCAGTCGTCCATCACCTGGTCATCTGCGTAGTATACGGGCAGAGGAGTGCAGCCATTATTCTGTCTTTGTAATCTCCGGTATATAAGTGAAGTGATGTCCAGTTATCAGCAGTCATACTAGTGTAGTATACAGGTGAAGGAGTGCAGCCATCAAGGTGTCCTTTAGTGATCTCCAGTATATAAGTCTAGTTATCAGCAGTCATACTAGTGTAGTATACAGGTGAAGGAGTGCAGCCATCAAGGTGTCCTTAAGTGATCTCCAGTATATAAGTCTAGTTATCAGCAGTCATACTAGTGTAGTATACAGGTGAAGGAGTACAGCCATCAAGGTGTCCTTTCGTGATCTCCAGTATAGCCATGTGACATCAGTATAGCCATGGTGTAGCATACCCTTCATTTAAGCACTATATGGGTCATAGGTAAGCGCTGTCTCAGTGGCATTCTGTACATATTACAGAACACCTATGTTTATTTACCAAACACATATCATAATTGGTGAACTTTTTTTTAAAAAATCTATAAAATTCAACGCTTAAGGCTGCGTAATGAAATTACAGAAAGGCTATAACCATAAATCATTAATATAATTACCATGCACATAAAATATAATTATTATTTATGCATATTTGTTATAATTATTGTATTATATTGCCTTTCTGACCTACTTATATGTCAATATCAATAACTACTCAGATACACTGTTGATGATTGCCCGTGCTGCGTGAATATATGAATAATTATTTCTTAAAGAGTAAATAATGTTGACTGTCTTTTCTTTTTGCTGTATATGTTTTACTCGTATTATGAGAAACAGTTCATTCAACGGCCAAAGATTTCACGTCATTGCAGCCCAAGTTGTTCCTACCAACATAATGGTCATTTTTATCATCCCTGGTCAAAAGAGACTGTTTTTATTAACATTTGTCCGTATGTCTGCTAATGACCAACTTCGTATAAAAAGTTATAAATGGATTGGCAGGAAATTTTCCGCAAGATTGCAAATAGGCTTGATGAATGAATAATTAGATTTTGCGTGGCTAATCCAGGTTAAAGATTGAAAAGGAGAATTTTTAAACTGCGTTATTTGCACAACAGGTGACAAGTATGCAAGTACATGCTTTCTGCTGAGTCATCGTTGCTGTTGCAGTTATAGTTGTTGAAAACTGTCATTATTTTTATTTACTTGGAAAAATTCCATTGCAAAGATGTTGAAATATAAATGAGTCATTCAGAGACCTTTCGATGTCAATGATTAATTGGATAATAAATTAAGATCGAATACATCGTAATTACTACCATAATTTTCTGTAATTTTTTTATCCAACTTCGGAAAATTACAGCCATTGAAAAAATTGGGGTCATTTTTTAGTTGTGTATTTGCTTTTTTGCCATTGTAGTGATTTGGCTGTCAGATCAAATGGTCATAGCCATTGTAATCTTATGTTATTCACCATTCTTTCAATATCTGTAAAAAAATTGCATTTTGACTTGCATTGAAATACATCAACTTAGTTAGCAATAGGCTGACTACCAAGATAATCATTGTGTAGCCCATTCATGGCCCTTTACAATGCTAGCCTATGTGGTTAACATGACAAATGGATAAGCCTCAGTTATACGGGGTGGGGGAAAAATAGCTACTGTGAAAAACCAACCGAGTCTGGGCAGACAATTGACCTTTTTCCTCTCACGCCACTGGTTCCAAATGTCCGCAGACTGGCTACATATCTCGCCCACTCCACTATGTCTATGATAGTTTATAGTTATTTACAGTGGTATGATGACATAGGGGGAGGTAAGCGATACGGGGGGGGGGGAGGTAAGCGACACAGAGATCATATGTAGAGCATTTAAAGCACAACTACGCCAGAGGGAAAAAGCCTTAACAGAACCAAGATGCAAGGGCTACCCAGACCCGAGTGAGCACAGGGGTTCAAGGCGCTTTCTGCCTGAAAAAACATCATAGGTAGTAAAGTATACTTAAAGCAGGGATTGAACCAGGGTCCTCTGGATTCAAAGTCAAACGCTTTAATCACTAGGCTAACTGCCCCCAAAAAGAACAACTTACCAACATCTTAATCTTGAAATGTTTTATCACTGAATAGCTATATTGAATGATCGATTGATCCCTCACAACCAATCGCGATGATATTTGCTATGATATAAACTCTCCATTCCTCAAATGTTCTATTTCGTGTATACTGTAGAATTATTTTAATGAATTTATCGATGCTGTTACAGAGTTTGTGAATGACATCGGTATATACACAAATGTTTTGTCTGTTGATAAACCAACAATAAGACATGTATGCTTGATTTACATATTGAATATCTTGTGTTATATTTGATCAAGTAGTTTCACTATTCGGGTTGTCAAATCTAGAGAAACATATTGTGTAACAAGGGATGTAATCAAGTCATGAGACGTGTAATAAGGGACATAATACTTGGCCATTTCCCAAACAACAGATCTGATCTGCTTGATGCTTGATTGAACTGCCGAGTTGCGGAAGCGTAAAATATTTTCTAGACTACACCTTCTTTTTTAAACTTAAGCTATACCGCATACAGTACCCACGATTTCTCTCTGGACCTTTACTTCCTAAATATTTATATTTCCATAGGCCCACATTAGTAACATGATCACACAGTTGGAGAGAAATGCACAGGAAAAAAACCTATACCCCTGATGGGACTCACAGATGATCACACAGACACTACTAGAACACCTTCGATGCCTCTCAGTACAAAATTGTTCTAGCATGTTACATAATCGGACGAATGAATTTAAGGATAGCAAATAATAAGGAAACAAATCTAACCTCAAGGCAGAATAAGGAATACTGGAAGTAGCTATAGTATAGATCTTCAGGTGAGTGCATGTTATTGCAATCACTTATCTCAGCATTTTATTGACATTTTCATCAAAGCGACAGACGGACCCGGACCCAAAGTGTAGACCCCGAGATAGGATAACATGCTATATAATATTATTTGATAAGTATCTGAGGCCATTGAACGTCTTCGGCAGCCCATTGACAAGCCGCAGAAAATTCCCGGTTGTCTCAATGTTGTTACATAGGAGTAGGTATTAATTTTTTAGTCACGTATTCCTGCAGGCAGAGAAACTGCGGCCACCGGCCACCACAGTAAACCACAGCTGCCGGGTGAAATATCTGCTTACAACCGATTACAGGTGTGAATATACACAGTTTTGTGACTATATTTGGACTGGTCATCAACTCAAGGAATCCTCTATACTTACGTTACAGTGTTGAATCACAATTATAAATAAAGAGATTAAAACAAATACAACCATTACTATTTAACACTCAGGATAGATGAGTGACAGCCAACAAAAATGTTACATTCATTTAGTCATTACGGGACTACATGGGGGCATGGGGGGGGGGGGTAGTTCTATGAATAGCCACTGTCAAGTTGTTGTCTACTGTACTCAATACTGGCCACTTATACAACAAGCTGTATTATTTACTCACTTACCTGCTATCTATAAATCACCTTGCGCACGATATTGTTTGTTTACCTGGTCTTTGTGATAATCACTACATTTTAAGATTCTATCTTATCCATTTACTATATAGTAGTACATCAACACCCCTGGTGGGCCAATCCAATTATCGCGACGTCGATATAACAACCAGGACACATCCTTCTAAATACAACAGCATTTTCTAGCGTTTTCTTTGATACAAATTATGCCATGTAAATATTTTGAAATATCATTATTACTATCATATCAGGGTAAATGAAATACATCATATTAACATGTATATTTCGATAACAGGAAGAGATTACAATATTTATTTAGTAGATAAAATTTATTGGAAATAATAAAAAAATACGGTATTCTTTCAAATATTAACAATTTCAAATTAGTTTAATTAGTTGAATTTTATTGTTCATTTGTGTGTCGATATCGGATATTTATCTTGTTACGCATCACGCAAGCTTTGCCGTAGTTTGAAATAAGGAGCTGCAACTGTATCGAGTATTGTGCCAATACAGCATATGTCAGCCAATAAAATTGGTTGCTGCTTCAAGCAAACAAAGAGTGCCAGTTGTTAGCAAGAGAGCTGGACAATGGGTCAAGGCTAGGGGTCACTAGTCTGCTATTGATCATCACCTTGTTACAGGTCTTCCTTGGTACATAGCCAGATATTATATTTCCACAAAATCGTCTATGTCCCTACTAACAGTATATAATTGTGCGCTAAATCTGGGGGTGGGGGTGGGGGGGTGGGGGGTTGGAAGGACATTTTTCATCATCTTAATTGATTCATATCATGACTGGTGAATCAGCAACTCTACTCCGAGAATCATGCAGCTAGCTTTTGTAAAGATGTCATTTATCTTATTTGTAATTGACTCCCGTAATATGAAATAGATATTGTACGATGGATGCCTGCTTGTTTTGGAGAGTAACCCATTTCCATCAGACATTTCAACGATAAAGGGAAGTAAGCCACGGTCAATTATCAGTACTATTATAAGTAAGAAGAAAGCGTTACACTCTATAAGAGTGTATAGTACAGAAGTGGGTGCATCCAAATAACACATTAATTCAGGGATGAAGTCAGTATTAGTGGTGAATGTGGAAAAGTAAGAGCATGTAACACGCCCAAGAACTCACCCACACACATGTTTCTCATTAAATGCAAGACATGTTAGATAACAGACCATCATTTGAGACTGGGTGGAGATATAAAATATTGTGACTGGGAACTGTGGAAGTGTTCTCAATCAGACTGTATAGTAGAGCATGTGTTTGTGATGAATGTAATAATCTCATGAACTAATTCAGTTGTTTTCAGTAACTGATGTAATCGCTGTTGTTACTTTATCACGCGGAGGTTTGATTTTAAGTCATGGTAACCCGATGATAATTGTATCGTAATTATAATAGAAGATATGCCATAATGTCTAAGAATGTAGAACAATGAGGAAGTTATGTTATTGGTGTACCGTATGGAAGGACAACCAGGGTGATCTTGTTGGTCGAAGGTCGTGTGTTCTAGATTATTCTATGTTGTTTCGTTTGTCGATAGTGCTTTACTGTTATTAGCAAATGCGCAGTTATCATGTGACACGGAGAGGGGGGGAGATTATCATTATCTTACCGCATTAATATCAGTAGTGGCACAATAATATATACACAACAGATACGCCGCGGTTACACAAAACGCAATTTTCACCCCTGCAGATAAGCCGGTCATGTGACCAAAGCGGGTCAAGCATGACTGCTCAGGGTTACGTGATCAGCATGAGTGATCGGAGCAACTACAAGCATGTGACTAAAGACCGAACGGACTGACGAACAAACGGACGAACGACGAACGAAACGATGTAGCTACATACTGTGAAAATCACTAGGTCAATAAAGTTTATTATAATATACAGGAATGACTCATTCCACGATCTTATTTCACAACCACTCCCACTGGGCCGCCGTTTTCAATAATGTTCCTCGAGTTATAAGTTTAGCATATTTTTACATTCAGTGTTCGGAGAAATGCTCAGCATTTGTTATCTCATAAATGGATCTTCCGAGTGGAACTATGACTCCAGCTTTTACTAATGTCACAAAAGTATCTAGTAATAACTCTCATGTGTGAAATATCTCTGTGTTACTTCAGTACAGAATTTATACTCACTATTTTGCATGGCCTCAATAAAAGATTGATATAACGACTCCTGTGGTAATTATAATCATTTCTCTACACTAAGTACATTATAACACTCAGATGGGTTACTCCATGAAATGTTTCTTTTCACTGTCCCGGAACAGTTTGTTTGTACTGTACAGATGAGTTACCATGGACCAGTTCAGTCTATGAAGGACATCCAACAAAAGCCATCACTGAATGCCCAATGAATGCACCGTGACCCACCATCCATTATATTCCATTTATCCACAATGCACCCTCCCCCTGATTTCCGAAAAAATGGAGCTGGCATGAAACAGATTAAGCTCCTTAATGGTGATCTTTGATTCTCCGTCGAGTTATACGACCTGTCAGGGGTGGGGACCTTGGTAGGATAATTCATTGATAAGCCGCCAATAAAAATACAATAATTATGCAATTCTTCAATTTATTACTACTACTTCAGTCTTATAAAGGGCTGTAACTCTTTACTATTTTGAATGTAATCTCTTAATGTAGAAGTGGTAATTTTTACCTGTGGCTTACTTATAAGAACTCACCTGTTATTTAAGGATAATACAGTGATAACCCAGTGAAAACCTGTTAATGTGATGTCATGTAAAGTGTAAATGTAGCAGTTTATCACATTGAGCGATTTATTAACAGTAAGGAGACATTTTTCGGCAATCTTTTAATGGAAGGCTAGAAGAAAATATCACAATATCAATCACGTTACATTAAGTGATTTATCATAGTAAGCACATATTTTTGTTGAATTTTTGTGCTAAAATAGATTGGCTCAGTTGGTCGGGTACTACATCAGGCATTTCGTAGCTCAGTTGATAAAGTACTGTACGAGTCTTTTAGACATTGGAGGTCAGTCTAAGGGACATCAGACCTTACTGGAAGCATTCTGTAACTGAATTGGAAGTATACTGAACCAGTCACTCGGCGAGCAGGCCTCATTGTAAGCGATCTGTCACTGAGTTAATAAAGTACCAGACCTTATTTGTAGGTTGGACCTGCCCCACTGTGGGACTTCCTTACTAAGTTTTTTTCTGACTTTAATATATTTATGGTCAAATGAAGAATTATATGATGTGTTATTCCCAACACAGTTACCAAAATGAAACCGACGTTTGACCCGATTTCCGTTACATCAGCAAAGATTGCTTCCCACTCTCACTCATCTTACCTACCTTCTGCTCACCTTAGCTCGTTATAGGTTAACCCGTCAACAGCTAGTATCGTGTATCTTGCTCTACTATAGTAATGTTCTGCTCTGTAGGGTTAACATAGTTCCCCTCACAATGAATACCTAACATCATCGATGGCAGCGCCATATCATAGTAGTAAGACTAGAGAGTCAAAAGCACCCCCCCTCCCTTACCATAGATCCACCGCTGCAGTTGTACGCTCCAGAAACAAATTAACACAAAGGTTTGCCTGCATCGAGTAACAATACTCTTGATGTCGCGGGTTATGGCCCTTTGTCTGTGGATTGCGGGCCTTTGTTCGGTGAGGCGCGGCGTTATGACGCATTAGACATCTGCCTAGCTTTTGTCAACTGTCCCGCTGTATTGGGAACGGGGAAAACGTATGGGATGACAGAGTGATCATCATCATAGTCTGACACCGTTAGTAATCTGGCTGAAGTACGTTAAAAACAGTCGCTGTGACAGCAAGACGTTAGTTACTTCCCTTACCTTTTGTCGTTAGTTATTTCATGGTTACAGATACAAAACCTTTTCAACTCGATTGTATTTTTGGTTAAGAGATTAATCATGGTTTTTATAAGCTATTTAAAACAACGCGGAAATTAACATATAATTAGATGTTTAAGTGTACAATGTTATGTCTGTTTGATGGGTGATGACAAATGATATGTAGTGCATGCTGGGTAATAATTTGTAAAAGGCCTCATACACATCTCCTCTAGGGGTGGGCGTTGCAGTTTGATTGTGTTGTTATCGGTGTTCTTAGATCTAAAACATGCTCCAAATGATGAGAGGTGCCTTTTTGTGCATTTCTCTCCATTTCTCTCCAATTATTAGGAGAGTCACAGTGGCTCTCCCATTAAGATTACATTAATATCTTATGGTATTGTTGTTTATTAGACACCAGAGCTGTTACAACACCCAGCTCCATTAACCAGACTGAGTGCTAACAATAACCCTAACACTAGCAGTACACACTACATTCACTCTCTTTGGCTCCAGAAGCTACTAATATATTTACTCCTCTATCCACAACCAATGGAAAATACGTGTTTTAATTGTTGGTTTATAAATAAAGGAAAGTCAATATAAAACTATCACAATCAACAACAGATGAAGACTTTCGGTATATATCTATATTCATTGGTAACACATAATGGCTATCCCACTTTAATGCTATTACAATAATAGTTATTAATTTGTTACATAATTATTTGTTGGAAGTTATGACATACCTCTATTTGGATTCACTCTTACTTATATTCAAGATTGAACACGGAGAAGTGTGTATTTTGGTTGCCTTCTACTTTATAGCAGTTAATAAAATAATTAATGTCCTGTTGCATTTGTCCTAAATTGTAATAAATCATTTAACAAAGACATTAATTTCATGGATTATAGATACTGTTAACTTTACATCTTCAAAATATTTCATTTCTGTTATGGGTAATATAATTAAAATGAGTCTAAAAGCAATTCATTTTCTCTCTCATTAAATATTCGAGTTTGCGATATAATTATCTTATCTATATTACACAAACACAACGTGTAAGGTTTCACTGTATGGTTACTTCCTGTTCATAATATCGGCCTTTTCTTATGAACGCATATACACTGTGGGTAGCAATTACACATTTATCTACTCCTATCGCTGTCTGTTTATCTCCCTTGCTGCGTTCACGATCACAAATCATCGGTTCATTATGCATCCCCTTGTTCGCTCGTGAAAACCACAGCGAAAACAATCCGTATATACATGCTCCCGGGCAGCGCGCGCGATGTCAAATGAATATTCATGATACAATGTGTCTGAGCAATCATGTCGCCGTTGGGCCGATATGTTTATGATTAGTTGAAAGGAAGCATTGTTCAGTGGCTGTGAAGTTTATTTGAGATCAACGGCTCTGCGTTATTTGAGATAATCACTTAGCTGTTAAATATCATCTAATCTCCGTTATTTTGTAACTTAACGAGTGGTTATGCCGAAGATTTACAGCCGATTTGGTTTTTGGTGAGTATCTTTACACGCTAAGTCTGGTCGCATGTATTTGTCCAATGTGTTTGGTGCTGGTAGCAGACGACAGGTTGTTACCGTGTTAATTGATTATCGTTATTCTACCGATTCGGGTCACATACACCGCGCAGCTTAATACATTCATTACATTGTAGGTGGCAACGTGTGTTAAAGTATCATAATTTCGATCACTCGTGTCGGACGAGTCTTGAATTGTCGAAGTCATTAGATGGTAGAATGTAAACAGTAACTAAGTAAAATAAATCACTACAACACACTTAGAAGCCAATAATAACTTTTTTTGTAGTAGTAGAGATGAAACATTACATGACTCAATTATTCAGTAAATGCCAGCCATTTTCACTGACATTTATTACATTATATACGTTCCAGAAAACAAAAACATCCCTACATGTCCATTCGAGTATCCTAGCCTAATTTATCTTGGTTGCTAATTAACTTCATTAACGCTATTGTTTACTAGATTGTTCACTAGTAAGCAGTGGCACGATTTAGTTAACAGAGAATTAAGATAAATCTCCAACGAATAATACGGTTGGTACAATTTTCTTATGACAACAGTAACTGTATTTATTATTGTAGGTAATTTGAAGATGTAGTTTAGGGTTAGGCGGAAACCCAGTGTGATATTTACACTAAATGAAACGGACAAAAGTAATTTTTTCTTGAGGTTTGTTTATTTATCTGTGCAATGCTAAACTATGCATTTGTAATCAAATTACTACGGTAGTTCTACTACACATTTAATACCTTTATTTAAATGCACTTGAAAAATTTAAGTTGTAAATCTAATTAAATTTTTGCGGTATAATTTATAATGCAGTGCTCTAGTTTGATACTATAAAGCTGTAATATGTGGATTATTTCATTGTGCTCCACATAATGTGGAATTTTGCATAATATTTATATCAGTTTTCAATCACGAGAGCTATTTTTCTGTTGGTGACCTTTCATTCTCATTTCCTTAGTGGTATAAATTACTAATACCGCATAGTTAATTGTTATAAATTTGAATTAATTGATATTTCGTGTCTATGTATTTAGTTAGGACATGTACAATCGCAGCATATAATTAGTGTATATGTATAATCCAATGATATTTCACAGTTTGCTCTCACTCACTCGTGTGATATTTTAACCATTCTTCAGCTGTATATGCCAGACAGTAGTATGATTAATTCATGTTGGATCAATGTAGAGCTATAAAACAAACACAAAGCCATAGCTACCCTGTTAAAACATAGCAGATGTGAATTGTGGATTCATGCACTTCCAAACTTCAGCATGTTTCTTGGGTAAACCTGTATTATGTTACTGAGCTACACCAGAGAGCAGCCCAATCCGCAGTATTTGCTACCATGACAGGGTACCCCAGTGCTCTTACACAAACACTATACATGCTTACTATTACATTTCTTTATTTTTAAGACTTGAATAATAACAAACTTCCTAACTGGATACTGAGTATAAATATACTATGGGGATGAATCATCAAGCATTCGATGTAAATTTAAGAAATAGACTGTTCTAGAAAATAAATCCAAAATGTTTTTTTTCTTAGGTTTTTATACCCTTTTCGTTACGTCTTTCAGAAGATAGAGTGTTTTATTAAGATAAAACTATAATTGAGAGTTGTCAGTTTTTGCATTAAAATCATTGTTCTAACCGTAGATAATTGTATTCGTTATGCTATTTTTTATTGATAAAGGTCTTCTAAATGTTAAACAAACATCTGCTCGAGCAAGAATATGAGTGCCAGTCCAGTGAAATCAAACTGTATAGTGTAAATAGACACAAAGAAAGAAAGCTATCACATGGTATGTGAGGCATTTAATACTGATAAAAGCCACACAGTGTGTTGTGAGCTCACAACTTTGTGTAAGTGAGTACAATATGATCTGCCTATATATTTGACACAAGTTGTAACAGTGATATTGATAGACCACACATCTTTATTGTTATCAGTGGCTATGATATGTAACTCAATGGAAACACTGGGTCAATAATGTGAATTGCTAGGAGTGCTCTCTATCTCTGCCTTCTCTATTTATAGCTTCCATAGTTTAATGCCAGAAGGTTGTTCTTTTGCCCTATAAATTAGCCTTGGCTTTGTCATAGGTTTGCGCAAGAAATATTTTCATTTATCATGGTGTAAATAAGTTTTTGGTATTACCTTTTCTGCATATACTACCTAAAGGGTGTACCTCTCCTTTATATACATAAATTCTTACAAATGTATGCCACTAAATTTTCACATGTTAAAAAAATTATTGAAGTTTTAGCCAAGTAAAATTTTGTTGAAATTTTGATGTCTTCGTTTCTTTATATTTATATTAGCTCTAAAATGAATTTCCACTGGCTATAACAATGTTTTAGTCTGTGGTTTTTATAATTAAATAAAATCTTCTTCAAATTGAAACGGCCTTTGTCAAGTAATAAAATTCTACCAAAAAATAAGTTCCTAAACCCCACTGAACATACAGAAATGCAATAAATGAGTGGTAATCATGACAGAGTTTTGTGCATGAAGATTCATTGTTGAATTTGTGAAATAGAAATATATTTCCGTTACAATAATATTCCTCTTTGAACAATCCTCGACATGTGATCCAGAGAAAGTATATACTTTGTTATGCGTTATTGCTAAGGCTAATCATTAACTATAATAAATTTCCGAAAATATAGCTAGCTGTAAGATCTTATGGTTAATGATGGAATGCAATAACATGAGAGGATAGACCTTCATGTATTTCAATAATTATTCTTTTTATCTATATTAACGTTTACATGCAACAGATTCATTGTTATTGGATGCGTGATAAAGTGAATAGGCAGCGTGTAAATGCCGTTTACCCCTTTTAAAAGACAGCACATAACTATCTGATCCACCCGTCACCATAGTCTTATGTTGTCACGTTGTTT
>WURV02171070.1:0-14302 GCA_011762755.2 Epimenia babai | reverse complement strand
GAAAAAATACGAACATCGGCAGAAGTTACTTCCCCTAGCTGCGATGATGATACCATGAACAAATCTAGAAGAGACCACCCCAAGGACAATATCTGCCACCAAATAACAGACCTGTATTTACTGGTAATAGTGCCATGTGCAAATAATAAATGAAAAGTACATTTTGGTTTTATGGCGAAAAAAATTACATTTTGTTACCTATTGTAACAATATAGTTTTATTATACGTAACATATTGATAAATGCTAGCTTTGTAAAAGACTACCTCACTATTGCTAATTAATTAAACACACTGAATAATTGACAATGTGGATAGTGATAAATAATAATAGTTGCATTTAAGAAATCAAACACATATACACAACAATGAAGCAATGCGTAAGAGTACAAAGCAGATTATAATAAAGCTTAATGCCATATGAGTTTATTAGCACCCATAGGTACTTAACGACATTGGATAAGAAACTGTGTTCAAGGGAACCATGCAATACAAAATGGTCAATATATAATTTAAACAATGTATGTTTAAAATAACTTATCATTCATCTATCACATTTCTGTGATACAAATATTCTGCACATATCGATGTTGACTCAGACAAAATAACGCAAGTCATCAATTTGCTATATTTAAGAGTCATGAACACCCCTGTTGCTATATATATATATATATATATATCAACATAATTAACTTAATAAGGATCATCATAAATGACTACTGTCGAAATTTGTCCAAATTTAATAAAGCTCCAACGAGTGATTCACAGGTACCACCCACCGATCATCATGATCATTACTTATAGACTATAATAATTACATCCAGTGACATTGAGATATTAATGTCTGACAGCGATATCTAATTTTACCAACTGATGTCAGTTTAATTACTCATTACTCCTTTCTGATATATAGGGTTAATTTTTTAACGCAGTCATCATAATGTTTAAGGATGAACTGACTGACTTTGTACTGTGTAATAGTACGATTAGTACTGTAATATAGTAATTTTGATATTGAAATCCCAAACAGTTTATATAATAGGGTCTGAAATTGAACGATGTAAATAGCCCATCTACATGGAGCCTCAGACTCGGTTCATGAGTTGTAGAAGGTTATGGTTCCTCGGGGACAAGTAACAAGTTATAGTAGCAGCCATATGTTTTAGTTACTGCTATCTAAGTCAATCTAACCTATGCGTATTGGGTACTCAAGCTTGCACCATTCATTACCGCGGTAAGTTTTACCTTAACCTAAGTGACGATATTGATGCCATGCATATCCCACCCCCTCTCATGGTAAACCTGCTGTTAAGAAGTATATCTACGGTTGTGTATCAATGACAATCAAGTGCTAAAGGTCAATACAAAACTCACACCGTAAAGTACTCCTTAACTCCCTACATAAAGCAAACACAGGCAACAACATGAAAATGTAACAAAAAAGACTAAGTAATGTTAGCCAAATCAATATACAGTAAAATACCCCAGGCCAATACCATAAATATAACTACTTAGGAAGGAGTGCTGATCGTGTTACAAGTGATTCAAAAAAAGCTGCATTGAGATATTTTACGAAATAGCCATATAAAAATAGCTGTATGGTAAAATAGCCTAAGGTATATATGATTCGCATGACATGTAGAGTAATTGTGAATTGAAGGAGTGAGATGATTGCTACATGTCGAGTAGTGCACGGGGGTCAATGTTCGTTTGATGTTTTTAAATAGTGTATTCATTGATGTATAGTAAGTTAGATAGAAATGCTATTAGTGCACTTTTAATAAAATATATTTCATTTCATTTCAATCTAGCCAATAAATACAATTCAGAAGGTTTAAAACATAACTGACTCAGCAGTAAAGTTTTGTATCCACCTCCAATCAAGTGTAATCAACTCTCATGTGGAGACCAGGTCAGAAAATAAGTTGCCGTAGGTGATTGCTCCACATTCCTAGCAACATTACTACATTGATTGATTTCACACTGTAGGCAGTAGAGGTTAGCCAGTGTGCCCGGTGTTCAGACATATTACTATTATGTAGGGAAGGGTATTCCTGTTGTGATATTGCTGTTACTGTCATAACAATACCACTATGTATATTGGGATGAACTAACTTATAGGTATGGCAGATAATTGTGATTGTCCTAATATAAACAGTAATATCCATTGTTCATGTGCGTGCTACAAAAATGCACATGCCACATTAATACAATTATATACAGGTTAAGCTGATATATATTCTACAATAATACACATGTTATTACTATGTAATGTTACAGAATTTACATTTTATATTGATACCAGATCTACGGTTTTTAAATGCTACACTAATGCACAAACCACAGTCATGTACATGCTGCAGTCATGTGTGTGCAGACTATAGTGATATACATGATACAATCATGAATTTTTACAGAAATGGGCTTCTTTCATCATTGTATTCCATATGCTACAGTCATGTACAAGTTACAATAATGTAGCCTACATGCTACACTGCAAACAATCAAACAATCAGGGAGTTAAAAAGTACTGTCAATTCAGCAAATTGTCAAAGGGTCAATTCATCAATGGCAACATAGTCAGAGAGCAATCTGTAACATGTCTTATGGAACAATGCACACTTTAGAATTATTTGAAAGATGTAACTGCTATAAGTGTAGCCTCTGACAACATAGCAACTGATGTACTGCAAAATGCACAAATCTGTCATAGAATTTACTTGCACTATCAGCAAATACCTACTTGGAATGAATGAACGAGAGACATACATGTTAAATTAAAACATTGATTTCTGGGTATAAAACTGCAATTCTTCCTACAGCATAGAAATGCACGGAAAACAATCTTAGTCCGATGAATGTAGATTCATCTCCTATTAATTCTATGTTCTATATAATTATATTGTTCCAAATATGAAAGAATTAAGGCCATTAAGGGAAATCAAGCGCGCTATCCCATCAGCCTCTGTCTGGATACAGACCAGGTTGAATGACTAGGTATCTGGTACTTATAGGCATTGGTCGGTCAAACTGAACAAACAAATTTTTCTTGAGCCCTTCACTATACGCAAGATTTTTATGCTTGAATGATGAGAAAAAGTGTAGTGATGTGGTTTATTATAGATTTTTATAAGAATACAAGAGGCCCAATAGACCGCAAAAGCCTCACCTGACTATTAGGAAAAAGCAAACAGGAAAAACTACCTAGAGACCAACCAAATGACAATATTTGCCAAATAGCAGACCTCTGCTATCTGCGGCAGAAGTTACCTCTTCTTGCAGCGATGACGATACTATGAACAAATCTAGAAGAGACAAACGCAAGGACAATATCTGCCAAATGGTAGACCTCTGCAATTTGCGGTTCTAGAGAAGATTTTCAAGAAAAAATATGAATATCGGAAGAACCTCCCCTAGCCTCGATGATGATACCATGAACAAATCTTGAGGAAGCCAACCCAAGGGCAATATCTGCCAAATAGTAAATACCTATGCGATAAGTGATTCTTAAGATTTTTTAAGAAAAAATACAAACATCGGCTGAAGTTACCTACCCTAGCTGCGATGATGATACCATGAACATATCTATAGGAGACGAACCCTAGGAATATATTTGCCAAATAGCAGACCTCTGTGATAAGCGGTTCTTGAGAAGATTTTTAAGAAAAAATACAAACATGGTGGAAGTTATCTCCCCTTGCTGTGATGACGATCCCGTGAACAAATCTAGAGGAGACCAACCCTAGGACAATATCTGCTTAATCGCAGACCTCTGCAATAAGCGGTTCTTGAAAAGATTTTTAAAGAAAATGTTATCATTGGATGGACGAATGGTTGGATGGACGACGGACAAGCTCCGATCAGAAAAGCTCACCGAACATGGGCTCAGGTGAGCTAATAAACTGGGAAATATTTTAAGTGCGACTGAAATTTAGATTTACCTCACTGCCTTATCCTTCAAGTTGATCATGCCTGTTTATATTGTACACAGTCAAGCCTGGATGTCTAGCGTTAATGGGAAGGGCTCCTCCTACACTAATCTTTGACTTGGTACACAAAGGGGTTTTATGAACGATACATAATAGTAGGTTGGGCCATTACTGTATAATACTAGTGATTATTCTGGGAACAGTCTTTATCCATCTTTATTCACTGTTCGACACTCAAGATTCAAGTAATGCAGTCTAGATTAGAAAGATATCATTCATGAACTTGTAAATTCACCCATCTGAAACTCTAGTTTAATGTCAAATATGAACGTATGTGCATAGGTATTAATGTAGGAATACTATCTACTATAGATCAATGTCTGTTACAATGCTAGCCAGGTCAGTGGTCAAGACGATATCAGTGAATATGTTTAGCCTTATTATTTACTATACTTACGTAAATGACTATAAATGAAGCCACAGAGTGGATAAAGATAGAAAAATCCCAAAAATTGTTTGTAGTTGTACTAAAATATCAATAGAATTTTAAAATGCAACAATAACTAAATTAAATATATAGTTCTGCTTCTGTATATCATTCCCTACAATGACATAACTGGAAAAAATGCAACTATAACACCAAACGCTATTGATAAATATGTGAAATGGCGATATATTTGAAGCAAATTATTATTTATCTCCTTGTTTTGAGACTAATGGAATTCATTCATTAACGAGCTTTTGCGTATCATAAATTATACTTCGTCAATCTTATGGAAAAATAAGTAAAATAAGAAAGATTTCTACGAAATAAGCTGACATGCTCTGGGGATACTGGACTACAGAAATAACATGTATGATCTATGGACATAAATTATCATATAGACTATCTAAACCTAACTAACTTAATATATAAAAAATTAGCAAAATCACAGACCCATACTTCCAGCATACTATTTGCCAAAAATTACTAAACTGCCAATGTGAAAGGACAATTCACCCAATACTTTTCAAACCGTCATTGGCGGGTGAGTCTAATCACTCAAGATACCATTAGCGATACCCAATAAAAAACGTACATCTATATGAAACAAATGTGAAAGAGCTGTTCTCTGAATGTCATAACACTGAAACAATTTGTAGGTAAGAGAAAGTTATTACTGTATGTAGTGACTCGCTTGTGTTATTAGTCAATCAAGGTATTTGCTGTACATTAGGAAGATATCATAAAAGATGACATAGGACATGGTAATCGATGAAGTCGACTATACTCTAAAACGCATAAAAATAGAAATGCTCCAGGTCCTGACGACACTATAGTGGATATCATAAATGTGGCGGCAACATGGACATCATCAAATGTAGCGGCACCACATTACTAAAAGTGATAGAGACCTTTACTAAATGTATACAAATTAAAATAGCCTATTACCATCCTATTCAAAAAAGAACATGCTGAAGATCTGAAAAACTACCATCGAATCAGCTCCATACCAAACCTCTATCAACTGTTTAGTGTTTACCAAAGTCAGTAGGAATCGACTAATGAACATCAGCTTCCAGAACATGCTGGTTTCAGAGGAAAATACTCGACCATCGACCATTTACATATTTAAGTTGAGTCATCGAAAAATGCAAAGAATAAGAATACCAACCTTTACTGACTATGAAAAGGCATTCGAGTGAGTGGAAAAAATTGCAATTATGACATCTATTCTAAGCCGGAACAAAAAATATCAAGATAATACAAAAAATTAAAAACAAACGTCACAATATCAACCAAAACTACTTACAACAGTACCAGAAGACATCTTCAAAAATGTCGAAGACATTGGGAAGATAAATGAATAAACATGTGACTATGACTGATACTGTTAAAGGTATGAAGGAAACAAAACGTATATGACATAGACAAAGAAAGCAGAAAAATAGGGATGAGAATGAACATGCGTAATGAAAGCGGACATGAAAATAAATGACACAATTCTTGAAGATGAGAATAGATAGATCTACCTTAAACAACAGTGTGGCCTAAAAATAACCAATCAGAAGAAATTAAGAGTAGGACACAAGCAAAATGGGTGTCTTATATAATAAGCACAAAGACATCTTCCATGAAAAACTATTTTAACCTTGCTAAATCGGAGAGTGTTTGAAAATCGATATGGGCTGGACGATGGATATACCTCACTACTAAATGCAACCACTATAAGGAGAGAGATTATGGAAAAAGATCATGTGGAAGACCCCACATTGCCATGGAAAGAGAAACTTGTGAAAATGACAAAGACAATCGCATGGACAACAATGACTTCAAACTGAACTGAGTGTCAGAAAATCGGAGAGGGCTTGCGCAGGCAGTGGACAATCATAGACTGATATGACGATCATGATGTTGATTATGTCAATATTGAAAATAATAATGATCACATATATTTCATAATATTTTGAAATATAATCTTGAATTTACTAGGTCACCTACAATGACGTCTGATGGTTTTGTGAAATTTGGTTAAAATTAAAAACTGATGCAGCAGTATAAAATAAAAACATGCCTTATTGGCATTTCTGATGAAAAGTGATAGAAAAGTTTACGTTAATCTCAATTTCAATAAGCCAGAAAGATATATTTTCGTCTCTATTTTAGAAAATGAATTGAATTATCTAATTATCCTGTATAAAATATAGAATGGTACATGTCATGTAAGTGTGCACATATTACGAGTGTATGGGCCCAGGTTAAGCGAGTGTACTTTATGAAACACTCAATGTTGTTGTTAGATTATGCAATAATATGTTAGACATACTAGGTGGTATTAAAATGCAAATGACATGGTTCATAATATGTAAAATCTGAAATGATATTGTGAATGAATTAATTCATTCAACTGTACTCTTATGAATATGATATAGGCGAGTTGTTCAGCCATTTTCAGTAGAGTATTTTATCTTAAAAAGCTATAAACTTAACATTAGAGTATGCATCATATACGATTTATGGCAAAGTGACTTATTCGTGTTAAATATCATGAATAAAGCTCACCAATATCAACACTCCATATTCGGCCGCCTGTGCGGCCAGATGCTTCGAGAATCTGGAAGTCTGTGAATCCATTTCGGGCGAGGTATTCACCACAAGAAATTCCTGCTAATCCTGCACCGATGATGATGATTTTCGGTTCATTTGGTATATTGTGTTGTTCCATTTTTGACATGTATATTGGAATTACTATTAGTAATAATAAATTTAAAATGTCCTATGTAATCAGCGTTTTACCACACGTAAAAACAACCATAGCATAAAAAATACCAATGATAAAAAACAAATGCTTATGACAAATTGGCATAAAACGTATGCGCTCGACCATGACAAGTCTATGAACATAGTGAATTATTCAAAATAAGTTGAATAAAAACCACAAAATAAAACCTACGTCGTTCGGGGCATTGAAGCCAATGACACTAAATTGTAAACAAAGAACTGGGTCTTATTTAGTGTATACATTCGATTTTTTAAAGTACGCTACTAACATACCAGTACCACTCAATTTGTCTGGGTTTCAAATATTTCCGAGAGTACAGCTGATTAAGATAGAGGAGATTACGTGGACGAATCACTGGGCAACGACGCACTAAGCAGGACTAGTACTAGTAACTGGATTCGCTATTTCGCTTGCCCTGCCCGGTTTGGTGCACTGCACACAGTATCGCGTACGCTTGTCTACCCCAATGACGTCAATAGGCACAGTGGAAACTGCCACTTCCAAACCGCGCTATTACATTTGTGTGAGAAGTTTTCCTAGCGATAACAATTCAAATTCAAAGGTTTATCTAACAGAAGCAATATAATGTATGAGCAGGACATGAGTGAAATAATTGGGTAATGGTGAAAATTACATCGATAAGGCCTATATTCAGATTTTTTATTAAATCTCTTGTTTAAGGTGGATTTCCTAAAATAACTATATACACAGCATGTCCTTATTTATTGAAACGTTATTTAGTAGAACGGTTTTGTAACATTTTCATTCTATAATCCTGACGAAGGATATTACATATATGCGAAAGCTCGTTTATGAATACAATTCATTAGTCTCAAAAGGTGTTACCCTTACATTTTTTGTAGTAGACAAGACGAGTTCTATCTACAATCCATGAAAGTAACTGCGAGTTAAAAAAACCTGTTTATTGAACATTATTGGCTGTTCGAATTATGTACACATGCAGCGTCGGAAGTAAACACACGAAATATATTACTCATTAATTGTATTATTAGATTAAACCAATAGCTAACGAAGATTAAACGTGTAAATACTAAAAACTTATAATTACTTAATGGTAGTTAGTTTACAGCATTTAAGGACATGAGTCAGTAAAAAACCTTGGCTCCTGATATAAATAGCAATTCATCAAACATATTTTTTATTGTTTAAATTCTAACAGAATAATACTTAAATAATAAAATCGATATTTCATTTGATCGTTTCTTTCACAAAACTACGCGGTAAAAAATAATAATAAAACCTGTTTTCATCTTCCACTAACAAAAAAGCATGGTTTGATTGGTCACAAGCAGTCACGTGCTGAAACCGGACTGGGCGAACTGTCGTCTGCAAAAATATTTTCGTCTGTATTTTTACTTTGTCGGTTAATTGGTTTTTATTTCGGGATTGCAACTGCCCGTATAAATAGTTCACTATGTCTAAACGCAGCAGTAAATTTCGCATCCCATTAAAGCCTTGTTTTATTACGCCATCAACCAAAGGCTCACCGGAGCTGTTGAGGTTATCTCTTGAGTCGTGTACATACCAAAATGGTACTCACCTGTAAGCAATAGTTGTAGTAGTACTGGTACTGAAAAACGTGTAATTTTCCATAAATGAAAAATTACAAATACCAAGTAACGTTTGGTAGTAAAACCGGAAGTATCACGCTTTACATTTGATATACGTATATCAGTCGTAGGGAAATCCACGTTTATTCTTAGCTGATTGAGCGAGTGGGCCACAACACAAAGCACCATTCAGACTTATTCTTTTCACAAAATTCAATAAGCATAATGCCATTACTTGTCGTTACTTATTAACCACGTGCTAAACTCTATCCACAGGACTGCCATTTAGTGAAACTGAAAAAAGCAGCCCAGATCTCCTTGATGTTATAACACCACCAAAACGGCTGAAAAGAGCATATATTGATGATCAAGACCTTGCTTCTTTTACTGTGAGAAGGGAATATGACCAAAAACGTATTTTGGTTGATATACCTAATACAGTGGAGGTAAAAAAAACCCAAAATAATAAAAATAGAAAGCAAAATCACTTTAAAATCTCATGTAAAAAGAATAAAGAAATATGGAGCGGAGATACAAAAGATATGCATGAATGGAATAAAGAAAATAAGAAAGAGAGTAAGGATATGGTAATAAGTAAACTTTCTACAACAAGAGTGAGGCAACAAGAGAGATATTTGAATTTTATGAGTAACAATAATGCTGAAGACCAACGATCTGCCAAGTTGCTCCTTTCACCAAAAAAATGTGATTTGAAAGAGTTTGTATATGACGATGTCTCACCACCGAAGGCTACATCAAACACTGAACAGGTAAGAACCGGTATAAGGTAGGTATGTACTACATAAAAACTCATCAAAATCTTGGTCAAAGAAATTTACCACTTGTCTTAATCTAAAAAGAACTTGTGACTCACCAACTGTTTAGAAAGAAACTTGCTACTAGTTACGGAATATTTAATCATTGTATTTATTTAATAAATGTAAGTATATGAATATAACTGTCATGTCTTTTATCGTAAATGATGCCGAGGACCATCAAGTTCCCAGGCTGTTGCAAACGAGATATGATCACCGCATTAAACCACAAACTGTCCTGAAGAAACGTCCTTGTTAATAATTAAACCATCTTAAGATGAAATTTCCTAAAAATAGAATTATTGGACAAAAATATAAAAGCTAGTGTATCTAAAGAATATGTCATAGGATTTCGGTGAGTGTGATTAATAAAGATTCATTCATAGTTATTGTATTACATCATGAGTACGGTAATTCCAAACTTAATAAACATGTCATATTTCTATAAACCTGCCACTCTGTAAAGGACCCTGCTTGTGGAAGCGGACATGAATTTCAGAGAAAAATTCGGGATGAAATTTTGCTGACCATACGCCAGCAATGTGAAGCCATAATGGAACTGAGGAAGCGAATGAGCAGTTTAAAACTTCCCAGTGTAGATAAGGTAAAGCATATCACTACTATTAGACATTTTACCATTAAAAACATCATAAATTGTTGTTCATGAAAATAGATGAACTGAAAATACGGTACATACTGTAGATCAGTGCGTCCTTCCCAGGAGATTTGCAAATTATTAGAAGTTGTGCATTATCATTAAAGTTGTTTAACTGTTTCACAAGTTGCTTTTAAATAACGTAACGAAATGGATTGTGTAGTGTATAGATACACCGATGAATGTATTTAGCAGCAGGGTAGCTATGAATATATTAATCTACATGTAAACAGGAACTATTTTTATCCTCTTGTATGCCCTCTCATATATTCATAACATCTGGTATGTGCCTTTTAGTCCGTAACAGTGCATGTATCTGTATATATATATATATATATATATATACATACGAGAACATACATTTGTGTATTGATCAAGGTCTATTTTATAAGACAAAAAGGAAAGGTAACACTGTATTGACTAAGGTAATAGTTAATACAAGGTTTTGTTCCCTAGTATACTTCCATCAAGTCATTTCACCTGATGGTCGAGGCAACTCACATCTCTATTTTTATGAGAACTTCAGTACATTTTATGTCAAGTCGTGGGCTCTTGTCTTGTGTATATTGTCAGACTGCCCTGAGAATGTCAAATGGCTATCAATAATCTTATGAAATAAAATAATTTCATCACAACCTTTATGCGATAACAGTTTGACAGTCACCCTAAAATCAGTAGTCTCAAGTTAAGTTATAGATTACTTTTATTCAAACCTGTCTTGATAATACATTCTAAAGGCAGGGAAAGGACAGTCCAGTTAGTCAATGTGACAAATGGTAATTGCCTAGTCTCAGTGTCTTCAGAGATGCCTAATTCCAGCGCAGACTTCCAATACATAGGGGAAGCAGTTAGTCGGGTGGTTGGAGCACGACTCGTAACTGAAAGGTCTCTGGTTCGAGACCACCAACCAGTCGACATTGCTGCATTTAACCCAGACTGCTGGAGTAAACTACTTTCCAAAATGGGTAGACATTTGATATCATTTTAGGCGAGTGAAGTACAATTGTCGAAGGCACTGTATCTGCACTTAATATAGCAAAAAATACGAAGTAAATGCCATCAAATTACGCCGTTTAATCCATCTTCATTGGCTTAAAATTTTGTCTCAATCTCTTGGTCTTCATCACATTGGGCCTTGATATATTCATGACTTTTTTAAATTTCATGCTCCACACCGTGTGATACACACAGCTGTGGTTAAAGCGTGCCATTTAATTACATGTGATAGGCCTTCAACCCTGAATATGTCCAAAATGGCGGAACACCCTCTCAATCTCATGACTGCCAACATCTCTTGTCATTCAGATATCAATTGAAGACATCAATTTTATGGGATTTTACATCCTAAGGATTGTTCAATTTCATATTGTGTATTAGCTTAATATTCAATGTCAAGGGGGCAACTGGGCATGTGCGATATCAAATATCTCTACATTACATTATAATCCATATCTTACATATTAAGCGAGAGACCTTACATTGTCTATTTAGTTCTGTAGGTGCAGAAAACGAAAAAGCAAGGTTTAGTGTCATTTATTAATAGTAATGAATACGAGTTGAACTTATATTGTTGCACAACATTATTGGCACTATCAATTCCTCAAGCACCAAGCGAGTCATTTGGATGCTGTGGCTTTTGGCCCCACAAATAGCAAGATATTTTGTGTGTATCCTTGTATTTCTATCCTCTTATTGATGAACCACTATGGCTTTCTCCCACTATTATCTACGATATACATTTTATCCTTATACACTTGTTGAATTCGTAATTACCCACTTCAATACAAATCCCACAGATTGCAATCCATGAAAATCTGATTAATTTCACAGTGGTAGGTGCAGGGGCAAAATCCGTTGTATCTGCAGATTTGGATCGCTCAAGAGGCGCAACTGCACCACTTGGTTTTCAAGACTGGAATTGGAACCATAATGCCTAGAGTTCTACCTTAATCTTAGGATTAAAACAAAAATGTCTCTAGTTGAAATGTTGTGGAATCCTCTCTGTAAGATTTAGATGCGAAATATATGGTTTTAAAGATGACTTTTTGACAGTCAGTTATTGTATATGATTACATTAAGTAAAATAAATGCTCTATTTGAAGACTGATGTTTGAATAAATTTATTATGGCAAGTCAACTAATGAGAAAAAAATACTACTGACTCATTGATCAAATATGTAATGGTGACAGGTGCCTGTCAAATTACCTATACATACCCATACATCCAAATACTTCTTTTCAACAATGAACCCCTACTTTGCATGATCATGATTCTCGATAGGATTAGTCTGTACTAATCTACCATTGCATACAGGTGCGTAAAATATTGTATTACAGTATACCATAGTCATCTACATCATCCATATGTGCTTTTTATATGTATGTACCTTTGATTAAAAAAGATTAAAAATTAATTTATACTGAAAAAATGAACATTGCACACAAATCATACACGTGTGAATCTTTATATGATTATTTGATTGTGAAATTGAACAAAGATTAGATTTATAACTAAAATGTGAAGATGAGATAACCTACTATAAAGAGCGCTCAAAAAATGCAATTTTTTTCAACGACCTGCTACAAACTCAAAATGTAACGGATATACATGATATGGGTGTCATTAGAAAGACCTGCTATTTATATTTCAGATAAGCTATGAAAAATTGTCAGGATATTTCCCAAGACAGGTCAAAACGCCATCGGGACCAAGTTTTATGTTTCTTCCAGATGGATTAAAACAAAAAGTATGTAGGCTCTTTTGTACCACTGATATGTTTTTGTGTTAAGAGGGTGTAACGGCTTAAGGCCCCACTCCTTTACGTGGTCTTCCTCCCCACGCACAGGTGGGTCCTCCTCGCCATATCACCTAATCACCTACGGCCCAGCGAACAACGCCAGGAGTCAGCCTCAGGCTGTCGACCTCGCCAGTTATTCTGTCCCAGTGTTTGCGAGTCAGCCGGGTTAGTCTAGTAGATCCATATCTCTGACAAATGTTGATTGATTTTAATTTTTCATAGCTTATTTTAAAGAGAAATAGCAAGCCTTTCTAATGATACTCATATCATGTCTATTCGTAATATTTTGAGTTTGTAGCAGGTCGTCGGAAAAAAATTGCATTTTTGGGGGATGCTCTGTACAGGCCAGCCCTGTAGCTGCATAAAGTTCTTGCGGTAATGCATTTTTCCTTGTCTTCCAAACACACCATGACCACAGCAGCACTGCAGCAGCAAGGTGTGAAAGCAAGAGTAGGAAGCATAGCTTCTTGTCATGCCATCGTATGGTCTGGGCTAGTGCCCCAAGTGACAGACTACATATTAATGGTTGTTTTACTTTAAGTTATACCAGTATGTCGAAATTATTGAAACAGGAATAAGGCAACTAAGAGAAAAAAATTTTTTCATAACCCAAGCAGCAAAATAGAACTGCTTGTCTGTAAGCCTACATTCTTTTCTTTGTGGTTGTTTGAATGCTGGCATCTCTTATGGCAACCGAATATCATAAATGATAGATATTGGTGAATGCAGTTGATTCAGACTACAGCAACCATTTTCTCCGCAGTCCAATATGAGTTTCCATGTAGTCTTCATTAGGCTACTAATACATTAGGTACCAATATACTACTATTAGCACTAGTCCTCTTTAGCTTAAATTATCATTTCATGACGTACTTGCCTAGTGCTCACATTTCATAAATTAACCTCTGACCTTAGTTTGATAACAGCTACTGTTGTACAAAACATTTAAAATCATTTAGCTATAACAATGTATGTATGGTACATTGATGGAATATTGTGTAAACACACGGTTAAAAATGAGAAATAATCACTCCAAGTCAGATAAATCAATCACGTAATGTTAGCACAGTATTCTACTGGTTTAGCATGGTGTGCTGCATCACAAACAGTTCATACAGCTCATGAATACTGGGGTAATTTGGTGATGGGTTCAGCTGTGGGCTTCACACGTACATGATCACTTTGCGGTCGCTGACCCTTGGAGCGTTCGTGCAAAATTACAGCAGCTCGGTGCATCTTGTCCACAAAATCTGGAACGCCTGAAATGTCCAGCA
>WURV02171059.1:0-14303 GCA_011762755.2 Epimenia babai | reverse complement strand
GGTCCGGCTTGAGGAAGGTCTGGGCCAGCGCCCCATTGATGTGCACACCCCGCCGCGAGAGCTGGCTGCCCATCATCCGCATGTCGCGGACCGTGCGCTCGGGATCCCCCTCCAGCAACTCGTTGTAGCCACGCAGGAACTCCAGCGCCGAGCGCCGCGAATCATGCGGCTGCAGGGCGGGGCTTGAATCAGCTCCAGGCGTGACCGGGTTGTGCGGCATCGAAGGGGAGGGACGTCAACTCCTCCGATGATGAGAATCCGGGTCTGACTTCGACCGCTCTGCTCATCAAGGGAGAACCATCGACGATAGCCGTTCACTTGTCACCCGACAAGAACGTTGAGAATCCCGACCTCGATTCGGGCATCCGGCCGAACCGGAAACCACCACAACCCGCGATGCCGGATGGCACCACGGGTTGCAGCAGTCGGATTCATCAGCGAGCGGTGATCTCAGCGCAGGCCGAGGATGCGGTTCGCCCACTGGTTGAAGGTGCGGTAGGCCACGCGCAACTCCAGCTTGACGGTGAACGTGCCACGGCCGTCGTTGGACGACGACACGACGGTGGCCGCGCAGTAGGAACCGAGGGCGCCACCGTACTGCTGGTGATCCTGCACGTCCATCCACCGGTCGCGCACGTCGTCGGTGGTCTCGGTGTAGAGCGCGTAGTCCTTGGCGAGCTGCGTGGCACGCTGCAGGCTGTCGGCCTTCGCAATCGCGGTCATGCTGGCCCAGCCTGCGCCGAGGTCCTTGCGGTCACTCAGGGTTACCGGCGGCACTTCGGGATCGGGCTGCGCGTCCGTCACGGTGTAGCCGCGCGACGTCAGCCAGTCGGAGTACAGCTTCTGCAGGACCTTCGCCTCGGGAGTCTCCCCGCGAATGACGTCGCGGATGATGCCCGTGGCCAACGACGCGACCACCGCACGGGTGTCCGGGATCTTCGCGCACCGCAGTTCGTAGCTGTCGAAACCACCGCGACCAGCGCGAACGGTTACGGCATCGGCCACGTACGACGAGTACGAAGTGCGCAGCGGCTGCCGGCTGACTGCCACATTGCGGCCCTCCGAGCGGAAGTATTCGCCCGCAACCCACAACGCGGCGTCTTCGATCAACCGCGTCAGGTTGCGCAACGACTGCGAGCTGGCCGAACGTTGGCTGGCCGACTCGTCGCGTTCCCCCTCAGCGCTGCCCACTACGCAGATCTCGCCTTCGGGACAGGCCGGATTGCTGACCCAGTCGGGCAACGTGGTCGGCGGTGTCGGTTCTGGTTCGGGCTGCGGATCCGGATCGGGTTCCTGCTGTTGCGAACCGGACAGACGACCTACCACCGCCGGCAGGTCGGCGAGTTCCTGGAAGGCATCGCCCAGCGTCTTGAACACGCGACGTTCGCCACCGAGCACCTTGCCCGATGCCGGGTCTTTCAACGTCACCACGACGACAATCGACCCGTCGCCGGCACCAACGCGGTCACGGCGCATGACATCGGCGCTGAACTCCAGCACGTAGTTCGCATTGTCGCGGCCTTCGTCGTTGTCGATTCGCACGATGCGGAAGCGACGATCGGCGCCGGGCGCGGCGGCCACGCCATCGGCGATCACGGCCGAGAGGTCTCCCCCACGGGCGCGCAGCAGCAGCACACGACGATTGTCGCGGCGGTTTTCGGGACCCGGAGCCGGCCGCCCGCGGCGGGCCTGGTCTCCATCCCGACGTTCCTGTTTCTGGTCATCCCAGCCGTTGTCCTGCGCGGGCGCGATACCCGGGACGAGCTGGAACAGCATGCCCAGTACAGACAGCGCGAGCATGGCCAGCAGCGGTACCCGCAGCGGTATGGTGAATTGCGGTTTCATGGTCATCGCTCCTTGTTGATCAACGGAGGCCGAGGATGCGCTTCGCCCATTCCTCGAACTGCCGGTAGTTCAGGCGCAGCGAGACCTTCACCGTCCAGGAACCGTTGCCGTTGTTGGTGCTGTTGCTGATGGTCGCCATGCAGTACGAACCCAGCGCACCAGCGAACTGGTTGCTGTCGCGGACGCGGTCCCAGCGGCTCTTGATTGCGTCCGAGCACTCGCAGTAGAGCGCGTAGTCCTTGGCAATCTGCTGCGCCTTGACCACGCTCTCGGCAGTCACGTCGGCCGTCACCATCGCCCAGCCGCCACCCAAGTCGCGACGGTCACTCAGTTTCGCCGGCGGCTCGACCGGGGCCGGTTCGGGCTGGGTCTGATCGACGACGGTGTAGCCCTTGGCGCGCAGCCAGTCCGAGTAGTGGCGCTGCATCTCGTGGCTGTCGAGGCTTGCGCCGCGCATCACCGACTGGGCGGCGCGGGTCGCTGCACCGAAGAACGCCTGGCGGGTGTCGGCGATCTTCGCGCGCACCTCGGCGTAGCAGTTGATGAAGCGGTTGCGCTGCGGCGCGGCTGCCCGATGAGTGGTCTCGAACGCGATCGTGAGGTCGCCGCCGGGAATCTGCGGGTTCACGCGAAGGTTGCGCTTGCCGTAGTAGGTCACCACGCAGTCGCGCGCGGCCTGCTGCACGATCGCAATGATCTTCTGGCGGCCGTCGTTCTGGGCTGCGGCATGACCGGGCGCTTCCGCGCGAGCGTTCTCGCAGGTGCCGAGCGACGCGATGTAGCCCATGTACTGCACCGGGCGGGTCACCCAGCTCGGCAGCGCGGCCGGCTCGGGAGTCGTGTCTGGTTCCGACGCGTTGTGGTCATCATCGTCGTGGTGGCCGCTACGCAACTCATCGATGTGCTTGCCGAGGTCGGCGAGGTCACGGAAGGCCTCGTCCAGGGTGCTGTAGACGTGGCGGTCGCCAGCGAGCACCTGCGCGGTGGCCGGGTGGGTCAGCGTCAGAATGACCACCAGACCGCCGTTGCCCGCACCGACGAGTTCCGAGCGCATCTGGACCGCGCTGATGCACAGCACGTGGTCAGAGTTGTCGCGGCCGCGATCGTTGTCCAGCCGCACGATGTGGAAGCGGCGGTTGAGCCCCGGGTGGGTCGCCAGGCCGTCGGCCAGTACGGCCCCGAGGTCACCACGAGCCCGCAGCAGCAAGACTTCACGGCGATCGTGGCGGCCTTCCGAACCGGGACGGGGGCGCCCGAACTGACCGGCGCGGTTGTTGTCCTTGTCGTTGTCCCAGTCCCACTGTCCGTTGTCCTGCGCTGGTGCGACAGACGGAGCGATGGCGAAGGTCATGGCGAGCGCCGCCAGCATCACCAGCGCCACCAGCGGCATGCGCAGCGGTACCTGGATGAGGGGACGCGGGGTGATCGGAGGTTTCATGAGTCTGCTCCTCTGCAAACGATCCAACGACGGAACCCGGCCTGGCCGGGAAATCGGTGCCCGGGGTGAAAACAGGCGCTGATGGCGTGGCCCCTGGTTTTTCAGCGACCAGCCGTGGTGACAGGTTCAAACGGGACGAGCCCCCATCCTCTCCTGGCCGACGCTGGTGGGCAAGCAGCGAACGCACAGACGGCCGGCGAGCCAGCGAGCATGCTGCATCCCGGCGCCCGGCGCGCCGCTGCTTGACTTACCAACACTACCCCTGGGATACTCCCTGGTGGTTCTCTTGCCTCGTACACGCCTGCCGCCATGCCGACGAGCCACGATCTCTTCGCGGAAGTCCCCGCCGGCTGGAGCACGTTCCGGTTCATTGATCTCTTTGCCGGTATCGGCGGCCTGCGGCTGCCATTCGAGGCGCGCGGCGGCACCTGTGTGTTCACCTGCGAGTACGACCGTTTCAGCCGCCAGACCTACGAGGCGAACTTCCCCGACGACCACGGGCGCGACGATCACGCCTACGCCGACGACATCCGTGACGTGACGGCCGACGATGTGCCCGAGCACGATTTGCTACTCGGCGGGTTCCCCTGCCAGCCCTTCTCGCTGGCCGGCGTCTCCAAGAAGAACGCACTCGGGCGACCGCACGGTTTTCGCTGCGACACGCAGGGGACGCTGTTTTTTGATGTCCAGCGCATCATCGACCATCACCGTCCGACTGCGTTCCTGCTGGAGAACGTGAAGCACCTGCAGAACCACGACAAGGGCCGCACGTGGGAGGTCATCCGGCGGACGCGCGATGAGGACCTGGACTACGACGTGCATGCGCGGGTGATCGATGCGCGGTCGTTCGTTCCGCAGTCGCGCAAGCGGATCTTCATCATCGGGTTTGATCGCCGCAGGCTGGGCGGGGAGCCGAGCGGGTTTTCGCTCGATGACATCGCCGTGCCACCGGCCGATGATGGGCCCACGCTCGGTAGCATTCTTCACGGCCAGCCGGGCGAAGCGGACGAAGAGCGGTTCGTCACAGGCACGCGACGGAAGGCGCTGGCGAAGTACACGCTGACCGAGAAGCTCTGGGATTACCTGCAAGGCTACGCGGACAAACATCGCGCTGCCGGCAACGGCTTCGGCTTCGGAATCAACGGCCCGGGAGATGTCACGCGCACGCTCTCGGCCCGCTACTACAAGGATGGTAGCGAGATCCTCGTCCGGCAGCGGGGTACCCGACCACGCCGACTCACGCCGCGCGAATGCGCGCGACTAATGGGGTTTGATTCGCCCGCGTCGATCACGGATGCGGATCGCCGGTGGGTGATTCCGGTTTCTGACACGCAGGCCTATCGCCAGTTCGGCAATGCCGTAGTGCCGCCGGTGGTCGGGGCCATTGCCGATGCGATGCTACCCGTGCTGCACGAGGTGCGGCGGCGGGCGGCCGGATCGAAGACGAAGCCCACCCGGGCGGGAGCCTGACCGGATCTGACGGTGTCAGGCGCGCGGCGGATCGTCGGCAGGGCGATTCCGAGCAGCATCAGCAGCCAGCCGAGGCTGACGACGGTACCGGGCTGCGTCGGGCCGACACCGGCATGGCAACCGCCACCCGACCCGTTGCCGCCACCGCCACCACCACCGCCGGCGTCAGCGGAGACCACCACGGTTCCGCCATCGACAATGACCGTGCCAGTCCAGACGGTGTTGTTGAGCGACGCGTCGGTCATCGTGATCGTGATCGTGTGCGACCCGCCCGCGTCGAAGATCCCGCTGGAGGGAGTGAAGTTCAACGGCGGCGATGCGGACACCGTGCCATTGCCCCACTCGCTGGCGGTGAAGTTGGTGAACGAGGTGTTGATGGTGACGGTCACCGACAGCGTTTCGCCACTGTCTTCGCGACCCTTCACCTTCACATCGAGACTGGACAGAGTGACGCCGCTGGGCAGGTTCAGGTTCTGCGCGGGCGGTACCGGCGTGTCGCCGATGACCACGGTGAGCAGCGGCGTGCTGCCGACTTCCACCGCGCCGCAGTCGGGCGGACTCGACCGCACGGTGCCGCGGGCGTCGAGCGGCGTGCTGGCAAAGCCGTTGGCGAGAGCGGGGCTACCCGAGCCGGGGATCATCGTCTTCAACGAGCCGCCGTTGTCCTGCAGCGGGCCGAGCAACGGATCGGCATTGACGTCGTTGGTGCCACCGAAGCCACCGAAGTTGCCATCGACTGTCTTCACGACGTTGTAGCTGCTTGTCAGTGTCCCGTGCACGTCGGTGCCGGTGGTGGCGGTGTTGTCGGCGATCGCACTGTTGATCAACGTGGCGGTGCTCGCGTTGGCCAGGCCACCCCCGAAGGTCCCGCCAACGGCTCCCACGGATCCAGCCCCGCCGCCTCCCGCTCCGCCCGAACCCGCGGCACCCCCGGTACCCTGCGAGGTCGTGTTGCCGGAGATGGTGAGGAAGCCGTAGACCTCGGAACTCCCGCTCTGGGTGTAGATAGCGCCGCGGGCGGTGGATGCCGCGCCGCCCGTACCGCCGGTACCACCGACGCCGCCGTCGCCACCTGCGCCCGCGTCGCCGCCGTTGCCAGCGGTTGAGGCATTGGTCGCGATGGTGCAGTTGGTGACGGCAGTGCTGCTCGCGCTGAAGACGTAGAACGCACCGCCGCCGACGAGGCCACCTGCGCCGCCATTGCCGCCGTTGCCCGAAGCGGTGACCCCGGCTCCACCGGTCCCGCCGACGCCGCCCGTACCGCCGGCAACGGTGTTGCCTTCGAAGGTGCACCCGGAGAACGTGTTGGCCGTGGTCTGGGTGAAGATCGCCCCGCCCAGTGCGGTACCACCGACGCCGCCGTTGCCGCCGATGCCGCCCACATTGGTGATCGCAGCGCCACCCGTGGCACCGACGCCGCCGGTCCCGCCGGCTGCGGCGTTGGACTGGAAGTTGACGGCCGTGCAGGTCAGCGTGGCGTTGAAGACGTAGATCGCCGCGCCGCGTGCGGTGCCACCGGTGCCACCGAAGCCGCCGATGCCGCCGGGGTCGCCCGATGCGCCGGCCACCCCGCTGCCTCCGGTACCGCTGGTCGCGGTGTTACTCAGGAACACGCCGCCGGTGACAGTGGTGGTGCTCCCGCTTCCGGCGTAGATGGCGCCGCCCTGTGCGGTACCGGCGTCCAGGCCGACGTCTCCCGCGTTGGAGCCATCGCCGCCGTCGCCACTGACCACGCTGTTGGTGCTGAACGTGCATCCGAGCAGGGTGAGCGTTCCCTGGTTGAGGATGGCGCCGCCCCAGCCCGTGTCGCCGGTGGCACCCACCGCACCGTTTGCGCCGACGATACGGCCGTTGCTGAACGTAACCTGCCGGAACTCGATGTCGGCGCCGGAGCCCACGAGCATGAAGCGCATGGCCGGGCCACCCGTGTCGCGGGCGATCGTCGCGCCGTACCCCTGGATCGTGAGTTTGTTGCCGCCGTCGGCCAGAATCTGCGGGAAGGCGTTGTTGCCCAGCGTGGTGTTGTCCACCGTGCTGACCGTGTAGGTGCCTGCCGGGGCCAGATGGATGGTGTCGGCTTCGGCGTTCGAGTTGGCGGTTGTGATCGCCGTGGTCAGCGCGGACACGTCACCGTTGGCCACGACAAACGTGGCGGCCGCCGCCGTGTTGACGGGGAGCAGGGCGAAGGCAACGATCGCTGCGAAGATCGAGAGAGCTACCGGCGTAGGGAGGCGACGGATCATCGAATCGGGGATCTGGAGAGGCGGGACGTACGAGTTTCGGTGCTTCTTACCCTACATCTCCCGAATTCGCACGCAACAATGGCTAAAATGTACGAAGCAGTCAGTAGCCCGCGTCGAGGTCAATCTGGTTCGGCGTCTCGCCTTTTTCCAGTGCGTGAAGCAGCTCCGCAAGGTCGCGCATCCGGTGGTCGTCGCATTCGATGGAATGCCCGGCGTGATGCGGGCTCATCACCACGTTGTCCAGTTCGTGGAACGGGTAGTCCGACGGCGGCGTGTTCTCCTTCGTGTCGCCCTCGCGACGCCCGGGGTAGCGGTACCAGACATCCAGGCCGGCCGCTCCGATGGTGCCGTCGCGCAACGCCTCGTAGAGCGCCTGCTCGTCAACAATCGGGCCGCGGCCGATGTTGACCAGCACGGCCCGCAACGGCATCGCCGCCAGTTGCTCGGCGCCGAGCAGGCCTTTTGTATCGGGCGTCAGCGGAAGACAGATGTGGAGCACATCGGCCGTGGGCAGCAATTCGGGTAGCGAGGCCGTGGGGTGCAGATGCACGCCCTCTTTCGTTACCGTACGACCGGTTACCCGCCGGCGAACCGCGTGGACGGTCATTCCGAGTGCCTGGCAGACCCGCGCCACGCGCTGGCCGATGGCACCGAAGCCCAGGATGACGGCAGTCTTGCCGGCGAGTTCCAGCGAGGTGTTGAGAAAGCGGGCGCTCCAGTCGTGCTGACGCATCTGCCGGTCGATCGGCACGATCCTGCGAGCCGCGGTCATCATCAACGCAAGCGCCATCTCGGCCGTGGACGTTGCGTTGTGGTGCAGGTTGTGGGCCGCAATGGCGGGTCGCTCGACGAGCAGATCACGCGTCTCGCCCGGGATGCCGGCGTAAGGGATGACGAGCGCGCGCAGGTGTGGGCTGGCATCGAGGTCATCACCCTTCGGCCGGCCGTGAACCAGCACCTCGTAGCTCGCGGGTTCCGGGCGATCGCCGATGGTGATCTCGACAAGATCATCATCGAGGATATCGCGCAGGCGGTCGCCGGCTGCCTCGTCTGGCGGTTGCGGATAGTGGACGCGAATCACAGCATCGGGTGGGTGGCTACCGCAGGATCGAATAATGCGTGCATCATGCCACTATTTGCGTGCGCAGTATGCATGGTTGACAGTCTGCGGCGCCATCGGTTGTCCGGGACTGCCGGCCTCACACGCCAGGAGCGGCCAGCGCGTCGGGCACCGTGATCCGACCGTGCTCGATGTGGTGCAGCAGCGAGCGGCGCAGTGCGAGATCAGGATCGGCCAGGCGAAGCAGGCTCGATGCACCGGCGCCGGCCGCAATCGCGCCGCGGGTGTCGTCGTCGGACACCGGATGCACGTCGGCAACGAACACCGAACCGGAGTACGACTCGGCCACGGACAAACCGGGGCGCGGCCGGCGCCCGGCAATCGTGACGTCGGATTCCGACAGGTCGAAGCGCGCCCGGTGGGTGTCGGAGTTGGCGGCCGGATCCGCCTCGACCGCATCCGGGCGCAGGCGGCGCACACGATGGGTGCCGACGGCGAGCCGCGCCACGCGGGCGAGTGTCGTCGGTGAGATGCCGAGACGAATCCACTCTGCCCACGCCGCCGTCGGCGTTCCCGGCATCTCGGCAATCACCAGGCGGCCAGCAGCAGCAATCTGCAGCAACGGCCACGCCACATCGAGTGTGGGTACCTGCGAGCAGCAGATCACGTCCGGCGCGTGGATCTCGGCGTCGCGCAACGCCGCGGCCATGTCGGCCACCATCGGCGGCGCGGCGATCTGGGTGACCCCGTCGAGATCCGCCTCCACGGGGAATTCCAGCGAGACCAACTTGTGCCGAGGGCCGGTCAGTTCGCGCAGCAATGCGTAGCGCATCATCCGTCGCGCGATGGCGTCGTCGCCGGTGATCAGCACCAGCCCGTCGCCCGGCACCCGCAGGCGGTCACCGATGGCGCGCAGTTGCGGTGGCCACAGTTCGAGTTCATCGAGCCCCGGCGCGACGCGGGTCGGGTCGGCAATGCGCAGCGTGAGCGTCGGCCCGTGCAGGGTCGGCATCGACGCAACCTGCACGTGCAGGCGGCGCGACCCGGCCGTGACCTCCAGGCGGGCCCGGCGGGGTTCGTCCGACGACGCGCTCTCCAGCCCGAGCAGCCGATCGAACGCGCGCAGCAAGGGTCCCGCCGTGGTCACGTCGGCATCGAAAACCGGGTCCAGTTCACCATCGCGACGCAGCCGGATGTAGACGCCATGGCGGATCGGCTCCACGTGGATCTCGCTGGCGTCAGCCTCGATGGCGCCTCGAAGGACCGCGGCGACCGTGCGGTCCGCGAGCACCGTTTCCGACTCTCGATCGAGCGTAGCGAGTTCGCCGGTCGTCGGTTGCGAGTTGTTGGCCAACGCTGGTGGCAGGCCGGGCACGGCCACGTGCGGCCCGAGCGGATCATCCAGCAACGCGGTGGTCGGCGCGATGTCGGCGAATGCCGCCAGCACCTCGGCCAACGCTAACCGCATCGGCGAGCGCGGGATGTCGTCGGAGCCTGTCGCGTCATCTTTCTTGCGGCCGCGAGTGACCAGGCCCTTCACATCCTGCCAGTAGACCTGCATCTGGCGCCCGACCTGCACGCCCTTCAACAGGCCATCCGCAACGAAGCGGCGAACCCGGTCGCGCGAGACGCCGAGCATCGAGCCGACGCGGCCGACGCCCATCAACGAGTCGGGGCGGGGTTCCGCTTCGGGCGGCAGGTCCGGACGGTCACCCGAGCCGGGAGATACGACGCTGGCGGGATCAGGAGACGGGTCAGGTACGGGCGCAGAGTCGGTGTCAGTCATGTCACGGCAGGCGGTCGCGCCAGGCTCGCAGCAGGTTTTCGAAGTCGTTCATCGCAGCGTGACGCGAGCGGAAATCCGACCGCAATGACGCAGCCAGCAGGGCACGGAGCGCACGATGGCAGTTGTCGAAGATCTGCTTGCAGTTCTGCACGTCGCCGGTCTCGACTGCTGCCTCCATGGCGTGGAAGATCGCGTGGGCGCTGGCGGCCACCACCTTGTCGGCGTCGGCGGCTTCACGTGCGCGCAGCGAACGCCCCTGGATGGCAAGCGCGCGCGCCCAGGCGCTCTTGCGATCATCGGCGGTGCCGGGGTCCTGGCGCATCACCGCGTAGGCGATCCCCGTGAACTCGTCCGACTTCACCCCGCTGGCGCCGACGACGAGACCGAGCATATCGATGGCGGGGAGCCGGATGCGGAACTCTTCGTGGTCGGTGCGCGCGCGTAGCCAGTCCACCACCACCGCGATCGCGCCGACGGCGTCGTTCCCGCCGAGCCGTTCGGGCGCCAGCGGCTGCGGCAGGCCCGACACCCGATCGTCGGGGGTGGCGGTCAACACGCGCAGAAGGTCGAGAACGAACTGTTCCTCGGACTCCGACACATCGTCGGTTGCCTGCAGGTCAGCGGCGGTCTGGTTCCAGATGCGAGCCAGTGGAAGCTCGTCCGAGCGCTGCGAGACGTCCATCACCCGGATCATGCCGCCGATCCAGTTGAACAGGTCCACGCGGGGCGCGGTCTGTTCCTGCAGGTCGAGCATCCAGTCCAGCGCCGACATCGCGTGATCGGCATCGCGGGCGACGGCCACCATCTGGACGAGCAGCGAAATGGCGAGACCGTTCTGATCGTCCAGCGCGCGTACTTCGAGCGCCAGTGCAAAGGCGCGGTCCCGATCCTTCGGATCCGAACTGAACAGGCTGGCCGCCAACTGGTAGTGCGCCTGCGAACGGACCGCCCGGATGTAGCGCAGGTCGCGCAGGCTGGTCGCTTCGATGGCCGATTCGCGGATCGCTGCTTCAAAATGTTCGCGGGCGGGGCCCACCTGCTCACGGGGCGAGTGGTAGCCCAGCAGGTATTCGGCCTGCGCGCGGACGAGGCCGGATGCGGAGTTGTCGCGCAGCAACCGCACGCGGTCCATCTCCCCGAGTGCGGCCAGCAACTGCAGTTCGGGACCGATGTCATCGGGTTGCAGTTTCAGCGAGGCGTCCAGCGAAGCGAGGATCTGCTCGCGGCTGAAGCGTTTGAACTCCGGCGCGGCGGCCGAGATCATCGTGGCGGTCTTGAGTCGACGGGCTTCCAGGAAGTCCGGGTGGATCAGCATCGCCTTGTTGACGTTCTCCAGCGCGTCGTTGAGTTCCCGCTCCTGCAGCGCGAGGCTGGCCTGCAGGAAGTGCGGCCACGCGAAACGCGGCGTGCGGGTGATCTCTTCGATACGTTTGCGGAACGCAGCGGAACTATTCGGATCGTTGTCCTTCTCGTCGGTCGTGTCTCGCCCCTCTACCCGGCGATCCCGCAGGTGCCACCACGCCCGGACCAGATCGAACACCGGCTGGCCACCGCGTTCCTCCACTTGTTCATCCAGCAACTCGCCGACGGTCGGCCACGCGAGGCTTCCGGCCAGGTCATCGAATCCAAGCACCAGTTTGCGCACGTAGTCGTGCCGCTGCTGGGCATTCAGTGGATTCTCGACCGCGCGATACGTGTCGAGCACCTGTTCGCGCGCCGCATCTTCGTTGAATTCCGCCAGCAGAGCGGGGATATCCCGTTCGTCCGCGAACGCAGGGCCGGCCGTCGTGGACACAAGAACCAGCAGGATGGTGGGGATCAGCCTGGCGAGCGCGGACATCGGCGCAGGTCTCCGTAGGGCATCAGAACTAATTGTCGCACCTTATCAACTGGAACGACTGACCGCTCCCTGTGCCGAATCCCGGTTTGTCGTGTTGCCTGGCGATGGTTCCCGAATAGTGGTCAATCCGACCGCATGTGTGACTAGAATGGAATCGCATCGAGTGAACAACCCGCCCGGCCCGCATGAACGATTCGGCCCCCGAATTCGATCCGACCATTCCGCGCACTGGCCGCCGACAGGCGAATTCTGAACGCCGCGTGTCGCCGCCGTCGGAGTCATCCGCCCGCACGCGCCCGAACTCCGCTCGCCAGCGCCGGTTGAAGGGCCAGCCGCCGCCATCATCGCGGAGGCCGACGTCGCCGAGGGCCTGGTCGGGGACGGGGGCGGGGAGGCCGTTTTGGGCGATGCGGTTGTCCTGGATGACGATGGCCTTGGCGACGACGACGGCGACGCCCACTGCGCCGGAGGCCCGGCACAGCCCAGCGACCGTCTTCGACCCGAAACGACAGCGGGTCATCCTCTTCGGTGGCAACCGGTCCTCGTTTCCGTTCTGGCTGAGCGACACCTGGGAGCTTGACTCGACGAACGCCACATGGACACCGCTGAATCCGACGACCAGCCCACCCGGTCGAGACAGCGCCGGTCTGGCATATGACCGACGCCGGGAGCGGATCGTCCTGTTCGGCGGCTACAGTGCGAACCAAGGACGGCTCGGAGACACATGGATCTTCGACTCCACTACGACGAACTGGCAACGCGTGAGCACACCAGTCAGTCCCTCTCCGCGATCCCGGCCAGCCATGGCCTACGATGCGGCTCGCGACCGTGTCGTGCTCTTCGGCGGCTACAGCTTCGGGCTTCGAGACACGTGGGAGTTCGACGGAACGCAGTGGCAAAGGATCGCGACCGCGGCGAGCCCTACCCCCCCGGCACCCCCGACCATGGTCTACGACGCAGATCGGCGCCGCTGTGTTCTGTTCGATGGCGGCGGTCCGAACCACACTTGGGAGTGGGATGGAGTCCAATGGCATAACCGCAACACGACGTCGCAGATCGCGCGGCGATTCAGGCCCTCGATGGCCTACGACCGCGATCGACGCAGGGTCGTGCTGATGGGTGGCGACGTCGGCCTGGTGATGCTCGGTGACACCTGGACCTACGGTCCGCTCAATCCGGCAACTCACAAGCGCGGAGGGGCAGGCTGTCCGGGCACCCTCGGCGTCCCGGAGCTCGCTGCGATCTCGGCGAAGGAATGGCCGTGGAAGGGCACCACGTTCCGTGTGCGAGTCGATCCGGTGCCAGCGGCTGGCCCGGTACTCGGAGTCCTAGGTCTGTCAAACACGACCTGGGGCGCAACCCCGCTCCCGCTGGCGATGGACTTCGCCGGCATGCCAGGGTGCTATCTGCGAGTCCGCCCGGACATCCTATTCCCATTACCGATTCAGAACGGGGTTGCGGCCATGGATCTAGCGATCCCGGCAACGCCGGCCGTCGCGGTCGGGACGACATTCTTCCAACAAGCGTTCGTGACCGATCCCGGGGCGAACCGTGGCGGGATGGTCGCCTCCAACGTCGGCATCGGCGTCATCGGCAGCAAATAGGAACCGAGCGGGGTTGCCCACTCCTACCGATCCCGCACTGAGAGATCGATCTCGGTCAGCTGGTAGCCGCCACCAAGCCTGGTCATCGCCGCGTTCACCGCATCCATGTGAGTCGTGTAGAACGGCCCTGCACTCGCGTAGTGATGGGTCAGCATCAACACCAACTCTCCACGAATGACGAGGAACGCCGGATTGCCGCTGTCGCCGCCGATCAACGTCTCGGTAAAGGGCCGCCGCAAGGCACTCATCGAGTTGCGGTGCCAGCAATAAGAAGACCCTCGAGACAGGCCGTTCATGTCGCGAACGAGCGCCTTCTCTTCTTGATCGAGATGCAGCATCGGTAGGGATTGCGTGGTCTTGAGCTGGTTGTTCCAGTTCTTCCGCAGCACCCTGTAGAAAGTGATCGTCACCGGTACGGCCGAGTCGAGCAGCGCGACCCCGATGTCCTCGGCCGGATACTCGACGGCGATGACCTTGCGGGTAACGGTGACGTTCTGCGCAGTCACGAACACGATTTCGTTCGCGCCCGTCGTGGTCCCCAGCGGGTAGTGCTTCGCGAAGACAATGTGCCGGGGGCTGACGAGCGTGCCCGCCCGACGGTTGGCCTGCCGCTGATTCCATGGGCTCAATCCCGTCAGGTCGAGGTCCGCCGCCCAACAACTCGGGTTGCGCACAAAACTCTGGTTGGTGAAGTCCTGCTTGGAGTAGATCCGTAGCGAAGTCACGGGCGGTGCCGCCCGCCGCAACATGGCGTCGAAGGCGACCTGAATCTCACGGAACGTCGATGTGCGAGTCGTGCCGAGGAGCGCGTTCGTCGCCGCAAATCCGGCGGGGCCACTGGGGTCGGCAACCCAGTGCTGGAAGTAGAGCGGGATTCCCGTCGGCACGACCCCGGGGATCTGAATGGTCGTCGCGACCCGTGCTGGTGTGCCGACCAAGCCGCCGGTCATCACCGATTGGATCAGCGTTGGTTCCGGGACGCGCGTCCCACCGAGAAAGGGAACGTTCGCAGCAGAG